>JASDQU010104033.1:335123-406906 GCA_032191745.1 Picea mariana
GCAGAGGGGGGGTACCCCCTTTGCGGGGTCCGGGGGGGCTATCCCCTCAGTTGGGGGGTCTGGGGGCAAGTAGGTCCCCGAAGCAAAAATTGCCTTGTAAAAGTATATTGTAATTTCATTGTAAATCTGGACCTTTCATTATAAGGTTGCAGATCTAACGGTAGAGATTATGTTAGGGTTTTTTGCCCTAGAAGGCAACCCTCTTTTATGAGGGAAATGTATTGCGGCTATGGATGATTGTGAATATTGTATTCTAAGAGAGGAGACTGTGAGAGAAAGAAGAGGAAGTTACAACGGGTTTTTTTGTAGGTTGTATCCCTTCATTTGCTGGATAATAATAAAGGAAGGACCTGGCAATTTCTCTGGTGAATGTAGCCCACACTGGGTGAACCACATAAATCTGTGTCTCTCTTGTATTGTGTGTCTTCTATGTTTTGTTTTTGCATTTGTTTTATTTTATTTCTCCATGGTCCTGTTTTACTAACAGTGGTATGACATTGTATCCTATCACCTCACTACCACTATGGTTACTACCACTATCCTTGTAGTGACAAAGTAGGTGTATTTATACAGTAACTCTTTTAACAATTGCAATGAAGATTGTCTTTCAAATATAGACGATTGACCACTAACAACTCTTTATGCATGGATCTTGTATAGATATAGATTTAGAGAAACTCCTTTTGGATAATATCGACTTAGAGGTTTTCAAATGTTCATAGCAATAGGTGATATACTTTCAGCATGAACCTTTTATGCATAGAAACAATCATGAATATGATCATTTGTGGAGATGTTATCAAAAGGATATAGTAGAGAAAGACAAGGAAGATATGATCACACGGAGTTGATAAACCTCTAGGGGCAAACAAAAGAAAAAAAAATAAAAATCCAAGGAAGAATACACAAACACACACACTTATATGTGTCTAGGTGGGTGGGTGGGTGGGTGGGTGCGTGCATGTAGAGAGAGAAAGATGACAAATAGATTTAAATGTTTCGTACTAGAAGATAAACAGCCTAAGAACACAAACATGTATGAATTCTTTTATGAAAATCAAGTCTATGAAAAGGATGAAATTGCTTTGGTGGGAAAAGATCTTTTGGAGACAATAAACTTGGATAAGAATGATCGTGTAACCATAGATGGCAAGGATGAAGGAGTGGATGAACTGGAAGATGAACAAAGGCCTAGCTCTTAGTTAAGGATTAATCTAGGGAAAGCAAGTGGAAAAAAAACTAAAATTGGAGTCAAATTAGGGAAAGCAAGAAGGCAGTAATAAGACATAGATTATCAACAAGGTAGAAAGAAGTAGACTCTAGCTACTAGAATCAATTGGATAGAAAAATAGGTCTTTCAAAAATGCCCAAACCATGTAAATGAAAGTGATTTACTGGTTGCGAGGGGAAAAGGATCAATATGAAATTCAAAGCACTCAAAATGAAATTTTAAAGGAAGATATAGATTTGGTATTATTACAAGAAACAAACATATTTAAGACAAAACTTCAAAAAGTAAAGGAACAATTTTGGAGGAAAGTAAGAAAGATAACCAAGAAGTAGGTAGCATGGGAATCTTGTGGAAACTAGAGTTTCTAGACGTTTTTTATTAATAAGAAAGTCTGGAGTTGAAAAGTGCCTCATCAAAACAAGAATTTCATGAATAACCTGACACATTATTTGGCATTAGGGGATACATGACTTTCGGGAGGGAATTGGAATGCAATCTTCAATCACAATGAGAAAAAGGGGGGATGGAAAGGTTTGAGTATCTAAGAATAGTATTCCCAGACTTTGTTAAGAATAATATGATGGATATCCTCCCAAAACTTGGTCTTTGCACTTTGTATAACAAAATAACAAGGACGACACTAGTAGCAAAATTGTTTAACAAATGTTCAAGTATTTATACTTGGCTAGTTGAAAGAAGTCACCTCAAATCAAATATTTTGAAAGGGGTGATTTCAAATTCAAATCATAGGCCAATCAACCTAAAGAGAAAGGAGGAACCCCCTCCAACAAATGACCTCTTTAAGTTTGAAAATATGTGGATCCAAATATCAATGAAATCATTAAGTAATGGTGGACAGAAGGGCATCCAAGGAAAGGATCCAATATTTTTACTGTAACCAAAAATTAAAACTTTAATTTTGGAAAATGCATGATATATTGCATTATGAATCAAGATGCATGTACACAAATATTAGTACATCCCAAAGCAAAAAAGCACCCATACATAAGTTGTTGCCTATATAAGCATATATGCTTTGGCCTCAACTTGAAGGTTGTCTACATATTTTCTAGAAATGGCCTTCCTGAATGATTTCTAAATAACTAATTCTGATCTAAATATATCAATTTCTTCCAAATATTGCATTAGAAGACCATAGAAAAGACTCTCTTTGTGTTGTATTCATTGATAGGTGACAAACCAACAAGTGGGCAATCAATGGAATTAGTGGATATGTAATATGTAGATTGCAAGTAGATCCTTATTTATTCTACCTCTCTACATGTATTTGGGAGCATGTCTACAAAATATAATGGTTTCTAGTCTTGTGGGTTAATAGAGGCATTGTATCGCCCAAAGGGATTGTATCCAATGGTGGAAAGCGAGGAGTTTTTCACCGTTGGGAAAGGTTCAATTCTCATGAGGGATTTACCTGGAACCATGGGGGCACCTTGAGGTAGTGGTCGAACGTGTGGTTGCACCCAGAGATATTATATTAAATGGTATCGTGACCCGTGCACACATAAGTGGATCAAAGCCCACCCCCATGTCCTTCAAATTTAAGTCCCCGAGGTGCAGGACAGTCGGTGACGGAGTGTGTTGTTAAGCCACTCCGTGTTGAAAAGTCGTCGGTTCGAAACCTGTGGGGACAAAAAATCCAACCATGCTAAGGGTTGGTGTGGCTTAGGCCGGGTGCGATCCCCGGGTGATTTTGACGGCTTAGATGCCCCTAAGTCGCGGTTTCTCAAGCCAAAGGTTAATCCCGCTGGCAAGAAGGTCCAAACAAATTAACAAACAAAAAAAAAATAGAGGCATTGTATCCTTCATGAAGTTTTATGTGGCTATTTTGTGGTTCTTGAATATTACTTGTGACAAGGTGAATCATGGGAGGTATGTTTGTAAGCTCAATAGGAAAATAAGAAATTGTGGTTAGGTTAGTTGGGCATCCTTATAATAAGAATCATGTTCTAACTTATACTTTAAACTTGCCATAACGCGATATCTACTAACAAAAAAATCATAATATATTTGGTAAGAGTTGTTCCTTCTCACAAGCAAGATGTCCAAGTCCTCAATTTGGTGAGGCAAGTAATTGACAATTGTACTCATGTCCTATGGGAAATTGATAGTGTGAATATCTTGAGGTAGTGGTCGAACGTGTGGTTGCACCCAGAGATATTATATTAAATAGTATCATGACCCGTGCACACATAAGTGGATCAAAGCCCACCCCCATGTCCTTCAAATTTAAGTCCTCGAGGTGTAGGACAGTCGGTGACGGAGTGTGTTGTTAAGCCACTCCGTGTTGAAAAGTCATCGGTTCGAAACCTGCGGGGACAAAAAATGCATGTGTTGTTGTACAACCTTGTACCAACACTTTTCCTAAGGTGTACGCACCTTTCCTTCAGCAAACTTGTGTACATATGTGACTGTCTCCACCAAAACCCGCATACATGTAGAAAAGGATTGTACGACAAACTCTGTATAACGCAACCCTTTCCTCTGTCTTCTATCAGCTAAAACCCACATGTGACTGCCTCTGCTCTCTCTTCTCCTTAACAAGTATGATCTCTAGATGGAATTCCTTCTCCACCTATCCAAGATATTGAATCACGGTCCTTCATGATCCAACCCTCTATGCATCAACACTTGAATGAAATCTCTTCACCCAACCAGTGAGATATCCTCACTCATGTGTAAGCAAAAGTCCTTTGCTTCTACACTCTCCACACTAGAAAAATTCCTTCTTTATTAGGATCGACCTTGATCTCTCATTAAGGTACTTGATCTCGACATCTCACCAAAGATCCCGACCTTGATCTCTCATCAAGGTACTTTATCTCGACATCTCACCAAAGATCCTGACCTTGATCTCTCATCAAGGTACTTGATCTCAACATCTCACCAAATATCTCGACCTTGATCTCTCATCAAGGTACTTGATCTCGACATCTCACCAAAGATCATGGCCTTGGAATCTCACGAAAGGTCCCCACCTTGGTCTCTCACCAAGGGCCTATTAATCTCTCCAAGAGTTTTCAATCTTGGCATCTCACCAAATATCCTCTCATCATGAGTTCCTCATCAAGAAGGTCTTCTCCTTTACCCTAGCCTTTCTTTTATAATTATGAGTTAATCTAAACTTAATCTCCAAAGTGATTGACAGCTTAGATTACTTCTCACCTCACTTAAGATTTACTTGCTTAGATTACATGCTAATTACTTTTAGCACTTTCCTTAAATAACTCAATTCACTAATATAAGTACATATAAGTAATATATGTAAAATGAATATCATAAAGGACTAAAAGCACTTTCTCTTGGATGCCTTACCTTTTTTTCCTGGGGCAAAAAAAACTAGTAATTTTATTATGAGAAAATAAAAATTACATTTGTATATGCTAGTGGCATTAGTGTAGCAAATAGTCAAAGTCTCAGATGCCCTACCTACGACGACATTAAATCTATTTTTTACAACTTTTGTAATGAAACCAAACTTCATATCTTATTAACTCGTAGCAATCAAACTAATTAGTTTAAGTTTATAAGTATGATAAATCAAAGTTGGTTTTAGTGGATGGTAATCATCATTGTCATTGTCATCATCATCAATAAATAAGAAAATTTAATAACAATTTTGTAAAAAAATTAAAAATGGAAAAATGTCTCCTTTTTAATCTCCTCGCTTCTCTCTTTAATAAATGGGAATCTAAAGAAATTCCTCTTATTGTTCTTAGGAATTCCACTTTTCTGCTTAAAAACCCAAAAATAAATGTATCACTACCTATGCTAGGTTGTGTATAAAATGGATATTATATAAGATTAGTCATAGGATGTCTTAATTGAGGTGGAAGGCAAGATCTAGAAGCAAGATATAGATTATGAGCAAGTTGTGTTTCGATTCCATTCATGCTTTGAGTATGGGCACTTGGTCACCTCTTACCCAAACATTAGTGTCAAGGGAGGATGAAACATCCCTGAAAAAATGAATAAGAAATCCATCTACTAGATAAGTGTTGAAGACCACCACTACTAGATTGAAGTAAAGGCCTAAGAAGATAGATGTTGAAGTTGAGAAAGAAACCCCTTATTTAGCTCCACTAACTTCTTTGTTGGGGACCTCTTCCCCCTCCCCCGGGGAATCACAATAAAGAGGATGGATCAATGTGAGGAAACACAAAGAAAAATAGCCTTCTTTCAAGGATACACCCAAAATAAGTGAATCATTGCCTTGCTTAGTTTCATCTGAAAGTAGTTGTATGCAAAAGCTTCTCAATAATATGTAACATAGATTCCCTACTCTAAGGAAGATTGTTCCCTAACGTAAGGATGATCCAAGTTGTGGAAAAGCACTAATATTTGTCAAAAAGGTTGTAACTCTAATTGTTTTGATCAAAATTGTTGACTTTTACTAATTTAATCTATGCTACATATGTAGTTGAGGTTGGATGTTATAATCCTTGTTGTCTATACTAATAAAAAGTGGTCATTTTTCTACTAAATATACGAACTAAATGAAAATTGTGTGTAACTTCTAGGATTTTAAACAAACTCTAAACAAGATGCATCGAATCTTCACCCATTTACCACTAAACCACAATTCAAGTGAGTTAAGTGACACTAAAATTAACACATACAATATTCAACAATTTGATTTTAATAAAATATTTTCTAATTTGTTGCTATCATTAAACAAAATACAAAATATACTATCATGAAAATGCTCATGATTTATATAGTGAAAAAGTTTGTGGGTCTAACTTGAAAACACCTTAGAACGAGTAAATTTGTAAAATTTGCAATACAAATAAAGTTGAGGATGACTAACATTTCCTTTAGCATGTGTTGGAGCAGGACATTTTGGGTAAGCTTTGGGAGTCGTGCAGGAGCTGACCACGTGACAAGTCAACAAAGGAGAAGCATGTCCAGAAGATAGTTAGCACATTTTCAAAAGCTAGCGCGCAGAAGACGGAAGTTAGAAGTTTTGGGACATTTTGTCCACATTGTAACGGGCTAAGCCCTGATGTATATGTATAAATATGTATGGGTTTTGGGTAGAAATTAGTTAGTTAGTTAGTTGATCAACAAAGAGCTTTGGCAAGAGAATTCTGAGTCGGTTGAGTGGGTTTTTGGGAAATGAATAGTGCTTTGCTAGTTGATGAGTATGAGCTGAGTTGAATATCAGTCGAGAGGTATGTGTGCACTGCAACATAGAATGGATTGGGCAGGTTTGGGTTTTAACTAAAGATTATTGTATGAATGCAGTGCACACCTATTGTAAGAACTGAAGATGAATGAATAATATAATAAGCCAGTCGTTGTGGACATAGCTCAGTTTGGGGTGAACCATGTTAAATCTTTGTGTCATGATGTATGTTGTGATGTGTTTTTTTATTTTATGTTTATGGTGCACATGTAATGCATGATGGTTAATCTGAATATGTATCTCATGGTTCCGTGCATCTGTTGAATGGTTAAGTAAGATGAATTTGTTAGATGTTATGATGTTGTTATGAGTTTGTGCATGTGGTATATGAATGAATATTGAGTAAACAATAAGGATGAATGCATCATGTCCCCCCATGACTGCGAAAACCTGGTTCCTGCAATCCCCATAGGTGCCTCGTGTGAGACTTTGCCTACTTGCGGATGATGCCGAAAGGGTCGGTATCTTGGTATTTGTTGGTGAATTAATGTTGAACCCCAGAACCAAGTTCTGTGATTGAGGGGGGTGTGAAGGCCTACCAAGGAGGAGATTAGAAAATGGTTGGACACGAACGAGATCAAGTTTGCAGTAGATCAAAATAAGAATCCACAGATCAATGTAGTGAAATGGCTACAAAGGTATGTGTTTACARATTTGCATGAAACTTTCTTCGTTGAATTTTCGAATATTTTAGCAGAGTGGATTCAGAGATTAATTGAACAGATCGAAAGATATCATACTATTGTTCYGATAAATCAGACTCCTGAGTTAATTAGGAAAGTCAATACTATAAGAAATCGGGTATCACGTGGTGTAGATTACTGGCTGGAAAGTGAGTTGGGAGGTTACATTATTGAATTTTCCATAGATTGTAATAAGTCATACAACGTTGCTGAAAGGGAATTCTTTAAGGGACCGTGCACAAGATACCTAAATTCATCATCTACTTGGATTAATATGTTGTTGTGCGACAAATGAGTTATGAAAATGGAATCTGATTGCTAAGCGCCTCTGTGCACATAAGAGGATTGGGGGCTAGCCAGAGAATGGTTTGAGCATAAAGAGGGATGAAGAGAATGAATGAGCAACATATGGACTAAGGATGCCAAGAGAAGAAGAGTGTGTGACAAACAAAGATATTGGACTATTGCAGAGTGTAAGATATTCAGACTGAATAAGAAGAGGACTGTGGCTGAGAGAGAGGGGCAGCATAATGCAAACGAGGGAAGAGACACTGGTGTGATAATCCAGATCAAAGGAAGTTTTCACATAGAAGAAAATATATGTCCGCTCAGTACGGTAGAAGAAGATCCCGCTCAGATCAAAATATGCATCGAACCCATGATTTTGTGTGTGTCATCAAGAATTGAGGTAAGATCTCAAGCTTTGTCAATTATAATTAGTGAAGGAAGTAAAGGTAGTAGTAGAATTAATCAAAGTAGTGGAAGTAGTATGCTGAGTCAGAATCAGTTAGTGTTATCAGGAAAGAATACCGTGCAGAACACAATGGCAGGAGTAGATCCTACCTTACGAATTCATGTCTTCCATGGAGCAGGGATAGAGGATCCATAACAACATTTGTTCATTTATGAGACAACATGGATTGTGAAGAACGTCCAATATGATTATGCAAAGATTGCGCAGTTGGGAACAACATTCATAGATCGTGCATTATTATGGTACATGAAATACCAAACTACAATACTTGTGAGACAGACTAGAGCATTGGTAGAGGTAAGGAATGCTTCATTGAAAGAGTTTCAGAATCCTAAATCTGAGGCGTAGTACATTACAAAGTTGAAGGAGATCAAGCAAACAGTAAATGAATCAGTGTGGGACTACGATCAAAGATTTAAGGTACTAAAGGATCGATTGACGTTCCAAATTCCAAGTGAAGAACACCAAGAGTGGTTTATTGCGTGATTGTTTTCGCATATACGTTGCCCTTTGACACAACAGAAGATCATGTCGCAGTCAGAATCCTTAGAAATTGCAATGAAATTACAAGTGGCCCCGATAAGAGAAAATGGCGCAGGGATGGCTCAAGTGTAGTCGCAACTAGCAACATTGACTATTCAGTTGTAGGATCTTGCGAAAGGAAAAGAAAAATGTGAGGAGGTTTGGTGCACCACATGTAGAACAAAAGAACATCATAAGAATGAATGTCCAACTTTTCAACAGTATTTGAATACAGGAGCTCTGAATCCATTGGGATTATGGTGCGAGATTTGTAAAGCGGTGGGTCACCACCCTCATAATTGCTCATTGATGCAAAAGTACCAAAGTATTACGAGAAATATATTTTGTACCTTTTTCAAGTCTATAGGACATGAAGAGAAGGATTTTTGCGCATTTGATTTGATGAGAGAGAACACTATAGACGTATATAGAGTCTAGGGAGAAGAATCTGAAGGAGAAGTGCCACAGTATAATACTCCAAGAGGTTATAATCGAGCAGGAAGAGGAGGGTATAGAAGTCGGACAAAAGGAGGAATCGACAGAAGTAGAGGACCAATTATATGTTATAATTGTAATAAACCAAGACATTTGGTATGAGACTTACAGAATCCATGCACGACGTGTACATATTGCAGATCACTAGACCATGTGATGAAGGATTGTACACAGTTGATCACAAAATGAAATAAAATACGTAAATGTTTGATATCGTCCTTAAATTTAATGTCTTACTTTTTTTTAATCAGGGGAGCAACACTATAAACGAAACCATTAGTACTGGACAACAGAGCGTTGATAGTTCAACGTGGCCAGAAGATCATGGTGCTTCCCAGTGGCCCCATCCCAGTGGGGTGCAACCCCAAGATGTTCCTATGGCTGACGCCCACGACGGTAAAATGACTATCTATTAATCATATACTTAATATTTTTTTCTTATAAATCTTGTACTTCTAATTTTTATTACTTATACATTTATGGTTTTGTCCTTACAAATTTTATCATTTCAATGGAAAAGAATGTCGTAGTTGATCCTCCTCGACCTAAAGATCAAGAAAATAGGGCAGCCATTCCGACGGTGTTGATTAGTGGACCAGGGAAATAATTACATTACAGAGGTTTTTCTTAATATTATTGAACTACTTCAATGATATTTAAAAATTGGACATATAAATTTAATATTTTTTTGTTTTTGTAGGTGATGGCCCTGTTATCGCACAATTTGTAGCAAGGATAAAGACTAAAGGTTGGAGAGTCAAACTGGCGTAACAAGAACCAATCCCACCCAATTTCACCACAATGGGATGGTTCTTTCTCTTTAGGGTGGTAAGGCCCAAGGGAGATGTCCTCGGTGACCTGGGGTTTTGAGAAAGCAAAAGATCATAAGACAAGGATATTTTCCCCCCTCACAAGTCACCACCGAGCAGATAGTCCGGCTAAACAACCAATAATAAAGTAAAACCCCCAAAAAGATACACCTGCATGAGACAAAGCAACAATAAACTGATATATGCAAGCTTTGATCAATCGGTTAGTACTTCATGCAAATCAATGACTATCAGATACACTTATAAGCAATTTAATAATAAATATTGACGAAGTCAATGTTTATAAATAACAAATGAAAATTAAGTCACTTCTTCAATAAATGCCGAAACAATATGGCATTCAATGCAACAAATCAACACTTCATTCAATTAATGCATTTAATCACCATTGAATTAAACGTTTAGATGCACTAATGATATTATAGCTTAAGATGACGGCAGCAATAGATCAATAGGTTAGTTCCTAAGCTAGGGTTAGTAGTTAGGGTTTAATTCAAGGTTTTGAAAGTTGTTGTGATCGGGTTCACTTCAAAAGCAATAGGTCTTTTAGATCAGTGCCTTAGGGTTATTGTTGTCAAATAAGTGAAAGACGCAAGAGCTAAAGGATGCAAAGGATAAAACGGCTAAGGACTAGAGGGAGAAGCTTTGAGGTGTTGCTAAAGAAAGGCCTCAAAGTCAAAACCCCAGGGGAGAGAGGCTCACCTTGGTGTAGGAGAACTAGGCCTCAGTGCTCTCTCCTCCTTCCTTAACTCAATTGAAATCACGGCTAGCTAAAGATGAAGCATAAAACCAAGACAAGAAGGTTTGATGAAGCAAAGTGTTGCTACAGCAAGGCTCTACCAGCAAACCCTGGAAAAATTGGCCTAAAGTGTAGAAAACCTAGGCTTTAAGGCATCTCCTTCTTCTTAGCTTATAAAAGGTACGACTAGCAAAAAATGAAGAGAGAATGAGAGTGTAGTTATGGCTAGGTTCTCTCCTTCTTCAATCAATTGCTGAAAATTCTCTCAATGGGGATATGAGACAAGGACCTACTTGTGTGCTTCTCACCTAGGGTTTTGTTCAGCAAAATTATAAATATATGCAAGAAAGAAATAATGAAACCATTCAATCAAGAAGTTTTGCAGAAAATACTCACATATCACAAAGAAAAAGCATTGCAAACCTTAGTTGTGACACCTTCCATCAAGATAAATGCCAAAACATGCCAAGAAAATATTCCTTCAACAATTGTGCCTCACTAAATCAGCCAAATAACCCAAGTCTAGCGCAAATTCCAGACCTCACTAATGAGTGACTATGAGATGATGAAAAAATGAAGGTAAAAATCCTTCATTTATATAGTACCATGACCTAAATTTACATTTCAGGTCATGAAAAAGGTCGACAAGGCCAAAACATTAAATCATACTGTTTTTACATTAAATTGTCAAATTAAAACCCTAATCAAGCTGAAAAGAGATAACACACCCCTCTAAGGGAGACGTAGCCCCATCTAGGGCAAATGGAGCATCCTGGAGAAAAACGTTAGCCCTCCTTGGGCTTCTCCAACCTGCCACACGTGCCAATACTGCCCAATATGCCTCCCAAGACGTCCATAATGTTGGATGACTACATGGTCATGATGGGTGACATCCTAGGCCTTCCAAGGCCAACGTTCCACTGAAAAAGGGGCAATCCCCCTAGGTCAAGCTCTGTCGGGGTGCCTATGGTGGAAC
Organism: Picea mariana; assembly: GCA_032191745.1. Classification (NCBI taxonomy): domain Eukaryota; kingdom Viridiplantae; phylum Streptophyta; class Pinopsida; order Pinales; family Pinaceae; genus Picea; species Picea mariana. Next base: position 346,560 of record JASDQU010104033.1, read on the forward strand.
GTCCTCTTCTTCTCCAGTGCAAATCCCCTGATCCATATTTTTCCTGTCTCTTCCCCCTGATGGGGTCTCAACATCCATATGGTGGGATCTTCAGCTCCATGGAGGTCTGAACTGATCATCTCCCCATGTGTACCGGTCCAAATGACACCTGTTTGTCAAGCATGGTCCTGCACATCAAAAGTTACTCCCTCCATGGGCTCATCAGTCACAAGGATCATAGCAATGTCAATCACATCTCATCATAAATATTATTAAACATGTGCATAGAATCCCTAATACATCAGTTAACAGCTCAAAGACGTTACACAAGCCTGTAGTATAAGTCTAGAGAAAAGGACAAGGTGTCCTATTGGGCTAGTGTCCACTGAAAAAGGAAAGTTCCCATAAGAGACCTCATCCAATCCATGTAAGGGGGTGATGTGGTCAGGGGATGTCCAAGCATCTTCGTGAAACAAGGGCCAAGGATGCAAGAAATGTTACATGTGGGTGCCTTTGTTAGAAGGCGAGTTGTACTCGTCCTGGATGCATTCTTTCCAAGCCCATTCTTGCCTTTTATTCTTTTTTATTCTTTTATCTTTTATTGATTTTCCCTTTTTTGTTTAAGAGCTAATCAAGGGACACTACCCTAGCGTGGTGACCAGTGGTGACTATGTTACCCACAAATACTTTCACAGAGATGAGAAGGTTGGCTCGTGATGAGACCCCCTTTACCTTGGCCATGCAACCAAGAGTCACTACCCTAGCGTGGTAACCAGCTGGTGGAAATGTCATACTGCTAGGTACCCATGGACCTAATAAGATGGCTCGTGATGAGACCACCTATCCTCTGGTCGGGTCTTGTTTTATTTATTTTCTGGGTCCCTCTTGTTTCTTGCTGAGAAGCCTTTTATTTCTTTCTAGGGGATCCCTGGGCAAAGCATATCGAGGTTTTATTATTTAGGCTTTTATCTTTTACCAGCTTGCTTTTACCTTCTAGGCCTTTAGCCCCTTCTTCCCACGAGATAAGGTTGAATACTGAAAATAGGTCAACCCAGTGCTCTGACAAGTGGAATGGGATAAGTGAGTGGGAAACAAAATGAAACAGTGGTGTTATGATGGGAGCGGACGATGGATTTTCAAAAATCCCCCCAGTGGAAAACCAAAACATATAGACACAGGCTTGCTAGGGCACCCTCTCAATCCCCCCAAACATAGTCAAGTGGGCAAGTGTAAGATCCAAGCAGTTGTTAGAAATAAAAGGAATCAGATGCAGACATTCAATGGTTTTGATGATCAAAGTGACACATACCATGATACCTAGAATAATTACCTCATGGAGCACGAACCTTCTCTGACACAGGACCAAGCCGATGGTGATGGAGTTGTTGTTGACAAGATAAAGATGTTGGAAGAAAGAAAAGGTGGGCCCTCCAGGGCCATTCTAAAGTCAATCCTGCTCTCGGTACTCCATGTCTAGGACCTGTGGGCCTCAAGACATGATCGCCTAGTTATCCCTAAAAGTGGAGGATAACAGGCCCCTCACAATAGCTTCCATGGCATGGGTACGACCCCAGGCATGCTCGACGTGAAAGGACTGAAGCAACATCAATTGTTGAAGAGCACCTAGTAAACGAAGACATGGAGATGGATGAATTACTTAAGAATTGGAAAACACAAAAGAAGACTAAAAGAAATTGATGATGTCTAATCATTTTAGAAGGCAAATAGATTTACATTATATAGCTAGTATATTTGTAACATATTTTGAATGATAAATCTCATTTATAAAAACTTTTTTTTATGACATATGCCTTTGAATGATAAACCTCATTTATAGCTTTACAATCATTTTTTAATCAATTTTGAATATTTTTAATCCATATTTTTTAGTAGAATATAGATTGGGTATTGGGGAATTGAGAGTGATTTGAGGGGGGGAGGGGCCATATGAGCTTCCACCTTCACGTGGTTGGCCCTGTTCAGTAGAGAAAAAATTATTGGAGCTGTTTATTCTTAGAGAAAACCTCTATCGATCCAACGGAGCAACAACATAGTCAATGTTGACTTCGTTGTTGTTCCTTCAAATCAAGGAAGGTTTGCTCGAAGATCAACCGACTCCAATAAATTATACTTGAAACCAAGAGGAGCTTATTAAGGCCATCACATCTTAGATGTGTGTCTGTGTGTCACTATTTAATCTCCTCTCATATGGATTTTACAAAAAAGAATATCAATGGTGTTTACTATTTGCAATCTTCTCGGTTTTAATTTTTATTAGGATTTATTGACATGGCTTAAAAGTATTTTTTGGTTTTTACTAAAAACTAAATATAATTTTGTTTTTATTTACTACAGTATGTAGTTCACACATTTGCATATTCTCTAGATGTTGTATCAATGCAATGCTACACATTACAATATCAAAGATCAGGGATGTCTTGTCTTTTTTCTTCTTTTTATGACTTATTAAGGTGCCTTTTATTTATTTATTTTTACATTACCATCATTTGTGGGCCACTATGAGGCCATTCATTCTATCTAATGAGCCACACCCAAGTATGTAGCATATATGATTCCCTTTAGTTCATCATATCATATGATTCACACAACTAATCTAATACTTTAACTTGGTTTTTTTGTGGTTGTGTATAAGTAATGCCTTGGATATCATAGTATAAGCATAACCATAATTAGGAAATAGAGTATTCGAAATGAATGAGATATAGATACCACTTATGAGTAGAAGAACATGATAGCTCAATGACTGGTAAGGAATAAGAGAAGCACATAGACTCTGTACTAGTTACTTCATTGTATCAACTTAGAGTACTAGTATATCGAGTGTGATTGATTATGGAATATGTACTATTATTGTTTACATAACGTGTTTTTAATGTGCATTGGCATATGCATAGAAAATTTAGTGTGCATAGACAATTTGGATATGTGTTTTTAATGTGCACTGGCATATGCATAGATAATTTTCATGGCTCTAGTTTCCACTTTTCGAAGTTTCTTTTTCCTTGGTGCTATCAGTTTTCTCTTCCTTTTCTCAAACATTGATTGTTTGACATCCTTTAGTTGACTTGAAATATTCATTGAAGTTGTGTTTATGTCTCCTTTCGATCTTTATTTACAAGTGTCTTGTGCTTTTCATTGTAATAGGCTAGCCTCAAAATTGACCATATAAAAAAATTTTGCTAAAAGAATACATGGAAAAGAACATTGTCATGAAAAATGTAATAGCAAGAAGAAAATGAAAGTATTAGAAAATTTGAATAGACTATTGTAATTTTGTTTGATCCCCTCAACTCCCTTCTTAAATAAACAATTTTGAATGGCTTGACATTTGTGCCTTCTCCAAATATTTCAAAAACTTGATATGCTTGTTTCAATTATTTTTCCTTCCTATCATGTAGAGATATTGTTCTTTGACCTTCATTACGCTTTAGTGCTACTTCTTCCATAGTGGTTTTCATATTCAATGCTACAGACTCAAACTATATAAGCATAAAATTGAAGAAACACACACTCTTGCATGAATCAAATATTTTTTCAATGGCAGTAGATGGAGCCCTCTCACAAGACTTTATTCTTATTGCTCAATTGTTGTTCAATTTTAATTTTTTTTACTATGATGTATGGGGTTTCTTATTTAGTTTATTCACAATATTGCTTTATTTCTATAAGACTTCAATAGAGATATGTATAGAAGTCATTTCCCATTTTTGGATATGCTATGTTGGAATAGATCCAATGTTATCCTATCTATGCAAAATGAATTTAGCCCATAATACCTCCTGGAGTTGCACAAAGTTCACGATCATATGGAATATTTGCAAAGAATGACCATACCAACATCCACACAGCTCATTCTTGCATTTATCTTTATTATTATTATTTTTAAATAGATAAATTTTATCGCTCTTGCGACGAATAAGATCATCGATAGTATTGATAGTTTGTCACAACTATCGACTCTTCGTCGCTCTTGCGATGAAATGTTCATCGCAAAAACTAGTATAGGTTGTTTCTCTTCTGACAAAGAGTATCGTCAATAGTATTGATAGTTCGTCACAACTATCGACACTTCGTCGCTCTTGCAACTAATTGTTCGTCGCATAAATTAGGATAGGTCGTTTCTCTTGCGACGAAGGGGAGGCTTGATAGTATTGATAGTTCGTCGCAAGAACTACTAGGGTCATTGCAAGAGCGACAAACTATTGTTATCGTCGATGATACCTTATGCTTGAATAGTTCGTCGCAAGAACTACTCCGATCGTCTCTCTTGCAACGAGATTTTTTTGGTTGTCGTTCTTGCAACGATCACCGTTGGCCATCTTTATTGTGACGACCATTGTAGGTCATCTATCTTATGATGACCACTGTAGGTCATCTCGCTTGCGTCGACTTCCTTGAGTCATCGCTCTTGCGACATTATCTCGGGTCCGTCGCACTTGCCACGGCACGTGAAAGGACGTTTGAGGGGCCCAAGATTTGTCGAAATCTCCACGACATAACATCGCAAGAGCGTCGAAATGGCCATCGCAAAATGACCCAAATTTAATAGTGAGAGAAGCATAATAAGAGAAAGTTGAATTATTAAAAAGAAGTCATAACCTCAAATTAAAAAATCAAAATTATTTTTTCATTGTTACCAACTCAAGAATTAAAACAAATATTTCAAAATCCTAAATCTGAGGCATAGTACATTACAAAGTTGAAGGAGATCAAGCAAACAGTAAATGAATCAGTGTGGGACTACGATCAAAGATTTAAGATACTAAAGGATCGATTGACGTTCCAAATTCCAAAAGAAGAACATCGAGAGTGGTTTATTGTGGGATTGTTTTCGCATATACATTGCCCTTTGACGCAACAGAAGATCGTGTCGCAGTCAGAACCCTTAGAAATTGCAATGAAAATAGAAGTGGCCCCAATAAGAGAAAATGGTGCAGGGATGGCTCAAGTGCAGTCACAACTAGCAACATTGACCATTCAGTTGTAGGATCTTGCGAAAGGAAAAGAAAAATGTGAGGAGGTTTGGTGCACCACATGTAGAACAAAAGAACATCATAAGAATGAAGGTCAACCTTTTCAACAGTATTTGAATACAGGAGCTCTAAATCCATTGGGATTATGGTGCGAGATTTGTAAAGCGGTGGGTCACCACCCTCATAATTGCTCGTTGATGCAGAAGTACCAAAGTATTGAGAGAAATATATTTTGTACCTTTTGCAAGTCTATAGAACATGAAGAGAAGGATTTATGCGCATTTGATTTGATGAGAGAGCACACTATAGACATATATAGAGTCTAGGGAGAAGAATCTGAAGGAGGAGCGCCACAGGATAATACTCCAAGAGGTTATAATCAAGCAGGAAGAGGAAGGTATAGAGGCTGGAGAAAAGGAGGAATCGACAAAAGTAGAGGACCAATTATATGTTATAATTGTAATAAACCAAGACATTTGGTACGAGATTGCCTGAATCCCTGCACGACGTGTACATATTGCAGATCACTAGACCATGTGATGAAGGAATGTACATAGTTGATCACAAAATGACAAGAAAAGAGGAACATAAATGTACAGATGATAACAACAGAGGCGTGCGACGAACATCCTAAGGTAGCAACAGTTACACACAGAGGAACCAGAACTAAAATTGATGCGACAGATCAAGGAAACAAGATTCACTAGTGGGTAAGGAAAGCAACAAAGCCTCAAACATTATTTGAGCCTAGAAAGTAGAAGAGACATACATGAAAGTAAGGAAGGAAGTATTGGGAGCATATTGGATAGCATCATCTTTGACTGCTCCACCTTTGTATGACAGACATCTAGTGTATGATATGCCACCAGTCTATGATCATTCAGAAAGGCAAGTTGACAAGGTAAGCACATTGAATAGCTTTCTGAAAAGTTGTTTAGAGTTAATGAAAGATGATTTTTCTTTGAGTACGATGCATATAATGATTGATTATTGCGCCCAAGAGAAAGAGATACCTATCGCACATAGAGCAGTTAATTGGGTGCATCGTAAGAAGAGAACAAATAGGGAGTTTTGACTCAACATGCAAATAGGAAACTACAACATGGACAAGATTATTCTGGCTCTAGGCTCTGATGTAAATGTCATCTCGAGGTAGACTTGGGAGATGATGGGCTAGTCGAAGTTGATTTGGTCACCCATTCACCCCTGTGAGCATCACCCGATGCAATGAGTGCTAAGTTGACTATTCAAATCATGAGAATTATTGGTCAGTTGAGACTAATACTCATGAATATGGGTCATGGATTAATGACTTACACTACGCAGTTAATCCCCAAAAAAATAAAATAATATCTAATATCTTGCACTGCGGAAGCCCCTATATACTTAAATAATAAGAGTCAAGGGAGCTCTAACTAGGTAGTTCATAAGGCACAATACTTGCTAAGGTTTTGCAAATGGGGTAGCAAGCTAAGTGGGCTTGATTGTGGGGAAAACTCCACAGTTAAGCGCGCTTGAGCCAGAGGCGTCTTGGGATGGGTGACCACCTAGGAAGTCCTGGTTACCGGGTGCAAGCCCCGGAAGTGATGATTGATGCTATGCGATTCATTTTGTTGGCTTCAATCCCATTTCTTCACCCCTGTGAGCATCACCCGATGCAATGAGTGCTAAGTGGACTATTCAAATCATGAGAATTATTGGTCAGTTGAGACTAATACTCATGAATATGGGTCATGGATTAATGACTTACACTACGCAGTTAATCCCAAAAAATAATATCTAATATCTTGCACTGCGGAAGCCCCTATATACTTAAACATAAGATCATCCCAATTGGAAGGTTGACATGGGTAAGTGTTAGCATTGTTGGATTGCGTAGCGTGGTCGATTTTGAAGTGATTGAGATATTCGATGGAAGCACTCCTTACCCAACACTCCTTGGACTTGATTGGACCTTTGATAATCAGACTATCATTGACCTAAAGAAGAGACATATGATATTTGAAGTATAAAAATTGAAGGTTACTACGTCATTGGATTCTACTGAAGGAAGAAGATATGTAGAACTAGTGAAGGGAAAAGAGCTCGACAACGTGTATAATATGACTATGCAGATGAATGATTATGTGAACCCTACAACCAATGGTGTGCCTACCTAGAGAAGTATTAGTTCATGTGCGTCAGATTCAAAATAAGCTTTGGATAATTGGCAACAGAGACTGCACGAAGTGTCCACAAGGAAATGTGCTCCAATTACTCGCGTGTTGCGATGGATTGGAACAAACGTATGTGATCCTCCAAGGTATGGTGGGATAACTGATGTGGATTCTTTTATAAGAGAATTTGAATTACAAATATCATAACAACAAAGATTATTAGCATTAGATGTCACACTGAAAGCAACCTTGACAATATGGTGGGCTGCGTATAAAGATGAAATAAGAGATTGGTAGCAGTGTAGAAGACTATAACAAGTCATGTTCGGGGCAGAGAATGAAGCTACTATGAAAAAGTATACAAGATTGAGTTGCCTGATGGAGCATGTTACACAATGTGTTGCGACATGGAATAAAGTACCCAGGAAAGAATGGACACATCTGTTTATACAAACCTTGGACACAATCCCGAAGAATTGGTACTTAGAACTGGAAATGCACAGAGAAACTGCAGATTGGGAAGACTTAACGTATAATTTCAAGGTAACTTTTAGTTTTGAAGATGATACTCCTATAATTGACTCAACTTTGCAAGTCATCAAGAACAACATTTTTTTTTCAACAGAAGATTCGGTAGAACTAGTACATGTATGTAGCACACATATATTCTACGACATTTGGAGAAGTTTTGCACTGCTATCATGTTGCTGAAGAAGACCAAGAAGAGGACAAAGATCTAAGAAATGTGTTAATACCATAAACTAAAGGGGAGTGTGCAGTAGAAGGACCACAACTTAATTCGTCCATATATGCAAAACCATTGAGAACACGCAGAGTAAATATTCGTATAGAAGAGAAGCCCAATATCACGAACATAAGAGAGTATTAGAATGACAAGACTATGGAAAAGATATCGGACTTATTGTGTGAGTATCAAGATCTATTCTTGACTACTTTTTCAAAGATGAAAGGGATCGTTGGGGGGTTAGGAGAGATGAAGATTCTCTTGAAGTTGGATGCTAATCCAGTAAAGCAGAGTTCATACAGAATGAATCTCGTATACAAGTAGAAGGCAAAAGAGAAGATAGACAAGATGTTAGAAGCTAGAATTATTGAACTTGTCATAGAATCAAAGTGGATCAGTTCAATAGTGGTTCAGGATAAGAAGACATGAGGGATCAAAATTTGTGTAGATATGAGGAAGTTAAATGATGCCTACTTACATGATCCATTTCCTACACCATTTACAAATGAAGAGTTGGATAATATATGAGGTCAAGAAGCCTATTCATTCACGAATGGATTTTTAGGATATCATCATATCAATATTGCGCAGAAAGATAGATATAAGATGTAATGTTCCCAAGCCAATTTTTTCGCTGGGAACACTAACTAACCACTAATTTTCTTGTTTGTGTATGTTTATTTCCAAGTTTGCCTCTTAATTTTCGGCCTTAGGGTTTATAGTTTAGTTATTCAAGTTTAGATATGAAGACAAGCAATGAAGATACAAGATAACACAAGATATGGAACCAACAACACTAACCACTAATTTTCTTGTTTATGTATGTTTATTTCCAAGTTGACCTCTTAAGTTTCGGCCTTAGGGTTTATAGTTTAGTTATTCAAGTTTAGATATGAAGACAAGCAATGAAGATACAAGATAACACAAGATATGGAACCAACAACAAGATCTGACCTTTATTGATGTAATAAGCAAGAACTTGATACAAGAAGGATGCAGATCTTGAATAACCTCAGATAGCTCTAATAGATAAGATATGAGCTGCTAAAAAATGCTCCCGGCAAGAAGATGTAAGCCCCCAAGGATAGATATACAATGAAGATCAATACAAGAAGAATCTAGGGTCAAGTCCAAAACCCCCTGGTTGCAGGTATGCTCTCCTGGATGGCTGTGAAGACCTAGTGTTTTGGCCTAGCTAAAGAAGACCTCCAAATAGCATCAAACTCCACCAAAGGATAGATAGGGGCAAGTAGAAACCCTCCCTGAAGTCTCAAGCCCTGATTCCAAGATCTGCTCCTCCAAACTTTTGAATTTTCAATCAAGACTGTGGCCTCCTTAAGACTATCAAGCTCAATATTTTGGCCCTAATGATTGAACCATCCAAATACCCTGAAACTTCATAGAAAGGTATATCCGGCCAGTGCAAGGCACTAGGTGAAGTCTCGGGAATAGATATGAAGTATAACCCCTCCAAACTGACCAGATATGAAGCTTAATATCGCCCTCCTTCTCTCCAAATCGACTCAATGTTCTAATAAATCAACTATGAGGAGTAACCCTCCCCAAAAGCACTAGAATGGTAGATCGGGGGCCTACAAAGAAAACCCAAGTGCCCAAATGTCCAAAATCCCTCTCAGACCTTTGGATCGAACTCCTCTCCAAAGAATGATGTGCCGCCCTGTTGGAAACCCTCAAGGGTACGGCCTGATGCTCTCCTGGATGAGTTATGGAACATGTGCATGTTGTAGAATGGTGTGGGAGGAGTATTGCATCCCTAAGACTAATCTTAAAACAAGATGGGTGGAACCTTTCACCACCGAGTTGTTCTCTAGGGTTTGCATTCTCAAAACCCTAAAAAATGTGTGCTCAAGAGCCCAATAGCAAATGCATAATAATCCAAGATGTGTGAGAGGTGTGCCCTAGGATTTCCTTTATACCTACTTCAATTCTTCTATTGAGTTAAGTTAACCCTTAGGTTCAGCTCCTAACTCAACCTCAAGCGTTCTAATCTCTCAGTTAGTTAATTTTTACTTTTTCAAGTTAACTTCAAATTATAACATTAGGTTTACCTGACTTTTTCCCCAAACTGCATGAGACTATAGTCTAGTGGGGATGACTAGACTACTGACTCTCTCCAAACCTCTTCATCAAGAGGTGGGGGACATTACAGTCTCCCCTGCTAGAAATTGCTTGTCCACAAGCAATTCTGAGCCTGAATCCTGTAACACATGTTCACTCTCCCACGTGGCATCCTCAATAGGCAGATCTTTCCACTTGACTAAGTATTCCCTGATGCTTCTCCTCCAGAGTTTCTTCTCCCTAACCTCCAGTATTTCCTCCGACATTAGTACCAATTGTCTCTTTTCATCTAAGGGTGGCAGTACCTCAAGTGGCGTGATGTGTTGGCCAATGGCCCTCTTCAAACATGCCACATGGAAGACGTTGTGAATTAAGCTACCCAGTGGGAGCTCAAGTTCATAAGCCACAGCCCCTACCTTCCTATTGATCCTGTAGGACCAAAAAACCAGGGTTGGAGCTTTTTCTGATCCACTTCTTTTGATAGAAGCTTGCCTGTACGGTTGGAGCCTTAAGTAGACTAAGTCACCAACCTCGAATGTACGCTCTACCCTATGTTTGTCTTCCTAGACCTTTTGTTGATTTTGTGCCCTTTGCATACAATCCCTCAATTCCCTGAGTATATCTTGGCTTTGCTGCACCTAATCCTATACCATAGGAGCTCTGTTATCACCAAAGACAATATCTACAAAGGAGAGAGGGTCATAATTGTATAAAGCCCTGAATGGAGTCATACCGATGGACATGTGATAAGTGGTGTTGTAATAGTATTCCCCTAGGTGTAGCCACCTAACCCATGCCTTCTGCTGCCCTACTACGTAATTTCTGAGGTAACCTTCCACCCACTTGTTAACTATTTCGGTCTTCCTATCAGTCTAAGGATGGTAGTTGGTGCTAGGGGTCAAGGCCGTACCAACCAACCTGAATAGATCCTGCCAAAAAGTGCTCATAAATCGGCTATCCTTGTCACTAACAATGGTCTTGGGCAACCCGTGTAGCCTGAAGATCTCCCTGAAGAAAAAAATTGCCACATGTGTTGCATTGAAGTCTGTGGCAATGGAGAAGAAGTGTGCAAACTTAGTTAACCTGTCCACCACCATGGAAATACAGTCTTTCCCCTATGCCCTTGGCAATCCTGTGATGAAGTCCATGGAGATACTTTCCCATTTGTGCTCTAGAATGGGTAAAGGTTTTAACAGTCCTGCAGGATGGGTATGCTCATCCTTTTTCTCCCGACAAGTAGTGCACTCTTTGATGTGTTTGACTACATATTCTTTGAGACCCCTCCATGAAAATTGTTCCCTCACCTGTCTATATGTTTTGACAATGCCTTCGTGCCCTGCCACCGGTGAGTCATGACATGCCCATAGTATCTTGGCTTTGAAGGCTGACTCAGGAACCAAGAAAATTCAGCCCTTGTAGTATATGATGTTATCTATGACCCTGAAGTTGTCATCATGTATTTTCCCATCCATCAATTGACAAGTGAACTGGTTTTTGGAGTATTCTACCAAGAGGTGGGCCTTCCAGTCAACTAAGATATCGGTCATGGCATAAATTGATGGCCTCCTAGATAATGCATCTGCAACTATGTTATTCTTCCCCTTGACAAATTTAATGTCAAAATCATAGGCCTGTATCTTGCTAACCCACTTTTGCTGCCTCTCATTTAAGTCCTTCTATTCCAAGAAGTACTTAAGGCTATTGTGATCTGATCTCACCACAAATCTTGCCCCCTACGAAGTACTGCCTAAATTTAGCCAAGGTGTGCATGATAGCCAGCATTTATTTATCGTAGATGGTGTAAAGAAGCTCAGGGCCCCTCAAATTTCGGCTCTCATAGGCAAGGGGATGCCTATTCTGCATTAGTACGGCTCCAATACCCTCTCTGGATGCATCGCATTCCAATGTGAAGGGTTGGCCGAAATCTGGCAAGGTTAACATTGGGCATGTGCTCATTACCTTTTTCATCTTGTCAAATATAGACTGTGCCTCTTCACTCCACTTGAAAGCTCCTTTCTTAGTCAAATTGGTCAAGGGTGCACAAAGTTGTGAGAACACCTTGACGAATCTCATGTAATAACTACAAATACCGAGAAATCCCCTCAATTCTTTAAGAGTCTTAGGTGTGGGCCAGTCAATTATCGCTTGGATCTTTTCTTGGGGTACTTGTACCCCTTTAACTCCAATGATGTGCCCCAAGTAGAGGACCTTTGTCATCCCAAATTCACATTTGGACTCCTTGGCATACAAGGATTGGTCCTCCATGATAGTTAAAATCTGTTCCACATGTTGAAGATGCTCCTCCCAAGTCTTGCTATAGATCAACAAGTCATCAAAAAACACAAGAAGATGTTTCCTCAACTGCTCGTTGAGGACATGATTCATGTATAACTAAAATGTGGTTGGCGCATTAGTCAATCCAAATGGCATCACTAGGAATTCATAGTGGCCGTAGTGACATCTGAAGGCAGTTTTGGGGATGTCCTGCTCCCTCATTTTCATCTCATGATAACCAGAGCGCAAGTCAATCTTGGTGAAGTAGACAGCCCCATGGATCTCATCCAATAGCTCATCAATCCTTGGAATGAGATACATGTTCTTGATAGTTTTCTTGTTTAATTCCCCGAAGTCAATGCACATGCACATGGTTCCATCCTTCTTCTTTACTAGTACCACTCAACATGCAAAAGGACTGGAACTTGGTCTAATGTGACACATGTCTAATAGTTCTTTGATGGCCTTCTCTATCTCGTCTTTGTACTTCTTTGGGTTTCTATAGGGAGTGGTGATGATGGGTTTCACCCTCTCTTCTAGCTCTATGATATGTTCAAACCCCCTATTTGGTGGCACTCCTGGTGGAATGGGTCCAAACACCTCACTGTGTTTGTCAATGATCCTTTGAATCTCTGGTGCATAGTGAACCTTCCCTTTCTTGTCCACACGTGCCGAAATGTTACACTCAAAAGCATATACAATCTCCTCTCTTCTTAAAATGGCCTCTATACACTTTGTTGTAACTACTCTGGCTATGTTTCCAGACATGCCCCCGAGAACTACCTTTCTCCCACTCTCCTCTGTGAAAGACATCTCCATAAAATTGTAGTTAGTGGTGATAGGTCCCAATGTACTAAGACATTGAACTCAAAGGATTGTGTTCGTATCAGGGAGATCCATCACATAAAAGTCATGTGCTAAGTCATGCCTACCCAGTGTAAGCTTCATCCCTAGAATGTACCTGTTACAAGGCATGGTGCTTCCTTATGCTACTTCCACCTTGAATCCCTCAAATTCAACCGTGGGTATGTGCCTCCTCTGTAGCAGTGTTGATTCAATGAAGTTGTGAGAAGCACCCCCATCAATGAGCACCGAAACTTTTTGCCCCTGCAATACCCTTCTCATCCTGAAGGTGTTGAACTTGGGTACCCCATTGATGGATGCCAATGTAGCCTTCTCCTCTGTTGCACTATTGTGACTTGTAGCTTCCTCTTCTGCAGTTTCGGTGGTGCCTACCTCTATGTTCTGGATGTGGAAAAAATCCTCATCCTCCTCATTATCAGATGTCACCTCAATATAATGAGCCTTGCCACAGCCCATACACTTGTGGGATGGATCCCAATGCTCTTTGCATGTGTAGCATAGCTTCTTTCTTCTTAATTCCCTCCTTGTGTTCTCATCCATCCTTCCTCTTCCTTTGTCAAAACCCCTTGGGTCTCTTCCACCTAGGTTCATAGGAGGTCTTTGGTCTCTCCCTCCGGTATTTAGAGGTGGTCTAGAGGTAAATTTAGACTTTGTTGTTGGGCCTAGATCTCTAGTCCTCCATATGGCATGCTGTAAGTTGATAGGCTTGAAAGCCTTAACCCAACCATTTAAGGGTTTCATCAACCCTTCTGTAAAAAGCATCATGAGCCTTGACTGAGATACATCCTACACCATGACTTCTAGTCTCCGAAACTCCTCTAAGTATATCTTTGATGATCATGTCTGCCTTAGTTGGGTAAGTTCTCTGAAAGGTAGTTCTTGATCCCTTTGGTCAAACATGTCAATAAGTTTTTGTGTGAACTCTGTGTAGGCCACTATCTGATTGTGGACAAGTGTAGTAAACCCATGGTACCACTAGTCATGAGCTTTTCCCTCCAAGTACATGGTGGAAAACTTGATGGCATCCATCTCTCTCATGACGTTGAGTTGCAGGTAAGTATCAAGTTTTTGCACCCACGCCTGTGCAGTCATATTGGTCGAGCCATCAAAGTATGGGATCTCCATTTTTCCAGACCTACGCTCTAGCTCATAATTGTTCCTGTGGTACAGCCTGGGTTTACTTCTGAATTTCAATCCACAAAATTGATCCAATGTGATTTGTCTTTGAACTGGTGGGCTTAGTGAGTTGTACTCCTTGACATACTGATCAAACTGATCCTCAAACTTATTTGGGTGGTTGGGTTGTGACTGTTCATCCACGAATGAGGGAAAGTACGGTCTAGGAGTGGTCCTGATACCTGTCTGTCCCTGTGGTGCTCCCCCTCCATGGCTTCCCTCAGAATGATGATAGGGAACATGTTCCTGCTGATGTATGTTCCCGCCACGAGATCCACTAGTTTCCTTGTTGGCACAAGATTATGGGCCTTTCCCCCTATGAGTCATCTCCATCAAGAGTTGTGATATCAACTGTTGGATTTCACTTACCTTCCTCAAGGTCTCTGATATTTCGGCCTATCCCCTATGTGTTGTCTCCTAGTTTTCCTGTAGGTGATTTACAAGGTCGCTCTGTGATAACTCTATGGAACATTGCACGTCCCTGACAATCCCTTCTAGTATTTGTGGTTCACTATCCTCACTTGATCATTCCATTTCGGCCTCTGCTTCACCTGTCTATTTCCTTCTTCTGCCCATATAAACACCACTGAACTTCTGCATGTGCTAATCCTCACAGGATGGGAGGATCAAAGCTCTGATACCACTGTAATGTTCCCAAGCCAAATTTTTCGCAGGGAACACTAACTGACCACTGATTTGCTTGTTTGTGTATGTTTATTTCTAGGTTGGCCTCTTAAGTTTTGGCCTTAGGGTTTATAGTTTAGTTATTTAACTTTATATCTGAAGACAAGCAATGAAGATACAAGATAACACAAGATATGGAACCAACAACAAGATCTTACCTTTATTGATGTAATAAGCAAGAACCTGATATAAGAAGGATGCAGATCTGGAATAACCTCATATAGCTCCAATAGATAAGATACGAGCTGCTACAAAATGCTCCCGGTAAGAAGATGTAAGCCCCCAAGCCTAGATATACAATGAAGATCAATACAAGAAGAATCCAGGGTCAAGTCCAAAACCCCCTGGCTACAGGTACACTCTCTTGGATGGTTGTGAAGACCTAGTGTTTCGGCCTAGATGAAGAAGACCTCCAAATAACATCAAAATCCACCAAAGGATATATTAGGGCAAGTAGAAGCCCTCCCTGAAGTCTCAAGGCCTAATGCCAAGATCTACTCCTCCAAACTATTGAATCCTCAATCAAGACTGCGCCCTCCAGAATACTGTCAAGCTCAATATTTCGGCCCTGATGATTGAACCATCCAAATACCCTGAAACTTCATAGAAAGGTAGATTGGGCCACTGCAAGGCACTAGGTGAAGTCTCAGGAACAGATATGAAGTATAGCCCCTCCAAATTGGGCAGATCTGAATCTCAATATCGCCCTCCTTCTCTCCAAATCGACTCAATGCTCCAATAAATCAACTAGGAGGAATAACCCTCTCAAAAATCAATGGAATGATAGATCAGGGGCCTGCAAAGAAAACCCAAGTGCCCAAATCTCCAAAATCCCTCTCAGATCTATGGATCAAACTCCTCTTCAAAGAATGATGTGCCCCCCTGCTGGAAACCCTTAAGGGTATGGCCTGTTACTCTCCTGGATGAGTGATGGAACCTGTGAATGNTTCAAAGAATGATGTGCCCCCCTGCTGGAAACCCTCAAGGGTATGGCCTGTTACTCTCCTGGATGAGTGATGGAACCTGTGAATGCTGTAGAATGGTGTGGGAGGAGTATTGCATCCCCGAGACCAAGCCTGGAACAAGATGGGTGGAATATTTCACCATCGAGGTGTTCTCTAGGGTTTGTATTCTCAAAACCCCCAAAACTGTGTGCTCAAGAGCCCAATAGCAAATGCATAATAATCCAAGATGCGTGAGAGGTGCGCCCTAGGATTTCCTTTATACCTCCTTCTATTCTTCTGTTGAGTTAATTTAACCCTTAGGTTCAGCCCCTAACTCAATCTCAAGCTCTCTAATCTCTCATTGAGTTACTTTTTTCTTTTTCAAGTCAACTTCAAATTATAACATTAGGTTTGGCTGACTTTTTCTCCAAACTACATGAGACTATAGTCTAGTGGGGATGACTAGACTACTTAGTCTCTCCAAACCTCTTCATCAAGAGATGGGGGACATTACATAAGACTACATTTGTGGCATAATGGGGGTGTTACCAGTACACAATGATGCCTTTTGGATTGAAGAATGCACCCGCAATATTCTCTAGAGTGATTGTAGCAGCATTTAAAGAGTCCATCTATACGTTATTAGAAGTATACTTAGATGACTAGACGGTGTTTAGCTTGTTAAAAAATCATATTGAGATATTACACTTGATGTTGGATAGGTGTAGGTGGTTTCAGATATCTTTAAATTTGAAGAAGTGCATTTTTTATGCATCGTTTGGTATGTTATCGGGCCATGTAGTGTGTAAGCAAGGACTATTGGTGGATCTTGCAAAATTGTTGTGATTGTTGACTTACCACCTCCAACTTCAGTGCAACAATTATGAGCAACGTTGGCACATATAGGATACTACAGGAAGTTCATTAAAGGATATGCACAAATTACAGGTCCGATGGAAAGATTGATGAAAAATGAGAATAAGTTTCAATGGAGTGAGGAATGTCGGGAAAGTTTAGATACTTTGAAGCAAAAATTGGTTACCACGCCAATTTTGATATTTCCAAATTGGAAAAAGAAGTTTCATGTTCATGTGGATGCGTCATCTGTAGCTTTAGGCGCAGTATTAGCTCGGCCCGGAGAAGGAGATATAGATCATCCCATTGCCTTTGCAAGCAGGAAGTTGTCAACTACAAAACATAACTATACTATGACAGAACGTGAAGGATTAGAAATGGTGTGTGCATTGCAGAAGTTCAAACATTACTTGTTGAGTTCACACTTTAAGATGTATACAAACCATTATGCGCTGAGATATTTGGTCAACAAGCCAGTGTTGGGGGGAAGAATATGCAAATGGCTATTATTGTTTCAGGAATATGACTTTGAGGTAATTGTGAAACAAAGGAAATTTAATTCAGGGCCAGATCACTTATCACGCATACTATCAGAAGAAGATGCAGGCAACTTGGATGACAACTTATCATACACGCACTTATTTTCAATACAAATGGTTGATGACTATTTTGAAGACATAGTTTAATTCTTGAGCACATGAGTAACCCCACCTGACTTTACAGTTGTGCAGAAGAAGCAATTAATAGTGAAGGAAACAAACTATGAACTTATAATAGGAAATTTGCACAAGTTAGGTGCAGATGATATTCTGTGATGATGTGTATTAGAACATGAAAGACATATGATATTGTCAAAGGCGCATGAAGGGGTTACAAGAGGTCACTATGCAGGAAAAGCAACAACTCAAACAATTTTGCGCACAATATTGTGGTGGCCTACCCTTCATAACGATGTCAAGGAATTTTGTAAGACTATTTTTTCCAAAGAATTAAGAAGCCTTATAGGAGAGATGAGATGTTGCTAGTACCACAAGGGACATTACAAGCTTTTGATAAATGGGCAGTGGACTTTGTTGGGCTAATAAATCCACCAACGAAGAAATCATGAGCCATATCCATCATTACTATGATAGATTTTTCGACCAGATGGGTTGAACTAGAGCCAACCAAAGAATGTAGTGTGGAGATAGCTGCATGATTTGCTTTTGAAAATGTGGTGACAAGCTCTGGATGCCCCATAATACTCATGAGCGATCAAGGAACTCATCATTTCAATAGTACGATTGCAACATTAACATAGGAGTTTCAGATTCATCATCTAAAAATCACGTCGTATCATCCTCGTGAAAATGGGACAGTGGAAGCATTCAGTAAGATACTATAACATGCACTGACAAAGGTTTGTAATGTAAGTCGAGTCGACTGGGACTTGAAGATTCCAACAATATTATGGGAATATAGGACTGTAAGTAAGAATTTGACAGGACAGACCCCATTCAGACTAGTGTATGGCCAAGAATGATCCATGTGGATATCAATGGCCACCCACCTCTTCTAGTTGGATCACATATAACTTTCATCTTGGAAGTTACAGTTTTCATCTTGGCAGTTTTTTTCTAGCTTTTCGAGTCCTAAACTTTCGGGGTCGTTTTGAGGCCCTAAACAACATTTTTTGGGCCCGCCACAGTCACACTACAGAAGAAATTAGAGTGTGATGGCATAATGTGTAGTCCTCGGATAAACCTTTCTAGCAAGCTATCATGCGGCTAAAACAAAGATCGTATGCAAAAGTTACCACCCCGTAAAGTTGATGTACCAACTTACCCCATCAGGGCCCACAGGACTTTTGGCGCTTCATCTCCCATGGTTAGGTTTTTGTATGTCTAGGGTTTTCTATTTACTTCTTGATGCTAAAAATACTTGCAGGACTCATTCTGATGTGCTTAGACAAATGCGCGTAATCGCCACATCTCTTCTCAAAGATTATCTACCACCATTCAAGCAAGATTGTTTTCATTCTGCATTTTTCAGTTTTAGCAGATTTCTTTATTGAATAAAAGTTAAGTTCCACTGTATCTTTGTTATTGTTCTCTGTATATTTGTGTTAATGTTATAGATCTATGTTTCATTTTGTTCCGCTCATAAATCTGGATCAGTGGTATCAGAGCGGTCTGCTCTTCATTTGTTTCTATGTGCATGTCCAAAATGAGGTCAGGGTATAAGCAATGGGGACTCGAACCAGTTGAGCCTTTGCAAGATTGGCCTTGCCGAACTTGATGGTCGGCCATGGGGGAATAAAAGAGAGACGATGGGGCAGGAGATCCCTTTAAACTATTGCTCGAGGAATCCCTCTTGCGACAAAGGAACGAGATGATGGATATTTTTGCGCAAATTATTCGACGGTTGCCAACAGACGATGCATCTTCCACAAGCAGAGGCGCCACCCCCCTCAAGGCACATATCAAATTTGATATTCCTATATTTGAAGGTCAAATAGATGTGGATGTTGTAGACAAATGCTTAAACCTTCTAGGAGGGTATTGTTTTGTCCACAACTTTTCCGATAGAGAAAAGATTAAATTTGCACTCCTTAAGGTCGTCCCCCGTGTCAAAGATTGGTGGGAGACTTTCTAAGAGCAAAAGGAAACAAAGGGATCTACATTATTTGTAGTTGCACCCACTTGGGGTTCCTTTAGGGATTCTATTAAGGAACAATGTTGCCTTGTTGGAAGTTATGACGATTTATATACAAGATGGACCACACTACGACAGGAAATGGACCAAATAGTGCCAGGGTTCACCAATGTCTTCCATACCTTGCGCACAAACCTGAGTATCAAAGACTTTGAGAGACATTTGGTGCTCAATTACCACGATGGTTTGCATAGATACATTTTGACATAAATGGAGTTTTTGGATATCTCGTCCTTGGGCGCGGCCTATTGATATGTTGTCAAAATCAAGCATAAGCTTAAATAGAAGACGCGATAGTTTGGGTCTGCAAACCCCTCATAGCAGAAGCAGGGAAAAGGCGGCCCCAACCTATAGAACAAAGGGCAGAGAAAGGATGGACAACCTTAGGAAAATCACTCCAAACCACAGCCAAAGAAGGACAATGGGAAGACAAAGAAAGACACTTGAAAATGATGCAAGTTCCATAAGAGCCCCTGGCATAACACCACTGAATGTTGCTCAAAGCAGTCATTCATGGTCGAGGTGAAAGCCTTTGAATCATATGGAGGCTCCGACTCTGAGTTAGAACCAGAAAAAGGGAGACAAATCATTGATGCAGAACCCAGTTCCATCATTGCTACCACAACCAAGGACTAGCTCGGTGAACATGATGAGCCAAAGGAGAGTGAGCACCTCTTTCATTCATAGATGTGGGTGAAGGGTAATCTGATGCACTTTATCGTTGATAGCAGTAGCCAGAAGAACCTCATCTCAGCGAAGGTCGTCAAGCGGTTGGCTCTGTCGACAACACCACACCCATATTCATACACCATTGGATGGCTCCGCCAAGGGAGCAATATCTGCATCAACCAACAGTGTCGCATGGCCTACGACATTAAGCCCTTCAAAGATGAGGTATTGTGTGATGTCGCCCCCCTTGAAGTTTGTGATGTTCTTTTGGGACAATCGTATTTATGGAAACATCATGTAGTATATGAGTCTAGGCCTCATAGTGTTATTATTACTTTGGATAGAAAATTATACAGGATACCTAAGGCAGTCCCATCTACTGCCATTTCCTTGATCACTGTCGAGCAATGCAGGAAGGTCATCTCTCAAACTGACAAGTTTGTCGTCTTTGTGATTCATGCTCAAAGTGAGCGGAAGGTTGCAACCACATCCATGGCCTCCACGACAGGTCTCTCCACGCAGCATAAGCAAGTGGATAAGGTCTTGGAAGAATACAAAGAGATTTTGTCCTCACCCACTAGGGTACCTATACACTGTCAGGTCAAGCACTCAATCGATCTGATCCCCGGTGCATTGCTACCCAATGGGCCAGTCTATCATCGCTCTCTATCAGAAAATGAGGAAATCAAGCGCCAGATCTAAGAGTTGCTCGAAAAGGGGCACATCTGCACAAGCTCACCTTGTGGAAGCCCAATCATGCTAGTGCAGAAGAAAGATGGAACCTGGAGACTCTACATTGATTATCGGGTCCTAAATAAAATCACAGTCAGGAACCGGTACCCAATTCCCCGAATGGAAGATCTCCTTGACCGGCTTAAGGGGGAAAAATACTTCAGTAAGATTGATCTGAAGTCCAACTACCACCAGGTCCCAATAGAGTAGACCGTTGTATGGAAGACTGCCTTCAAATCAAAAGAAGGTCTTTTTGAATGGCTCGTCATGCCCTTTGTCTTAACAAATTCCCCAACAACTTTCATGAGGATGATGGACAATATCTTGTTTCCTTTCACCAATTCTTGTGTGGTAGTGTATTTGAATGACATCCTCATCTTCAAAAAGAATTGGGCGGAACACTTGCAACATATTCAACAGGTTTTGCACACTCTACGATAACAACAAGCTATATGCAAATTTGGAAAAATGGTCCTTCGGCATGAACACGTTCTAGTACCTAGGTTACATTGTTGATGAACATGGGGTGCAGGTTGATCCAACCAAGATCCGATCCAAGTCATCTGTGACTAGTTAGCCTCGACCACACTCACTGATCTTCCTAGCTTCTTAGGCCTTGCCAATTTCTTTCACAGGTTCATGTTGGGGTTCTCCCACATTGCATGGGCCCTTAGCCAAGTGACGAGGGGTGGTGGCAAGGCAACATTTGTATGGGGCCAGTAGCAACATAAAGCATTCGATGATTTGAAGCAACACTTGTGCTCAACCTCGGTGCTCTCATTACCCGACCTGCAACAACCTTTTCAGATTGAGAAAGACGCTTCAAACTATTTTGTGGGCACATTTCTCACTCAACATGGCCATCTTTTGACCTATCATAGTGAGACACTATTAGATACCGTCTATAAGTACCCCACTTACGACCAAAAACTGCACTCCATTATACAAGCTTGCCGCTAGTGGAGGCATTACATTCTTGGAAAGGAGACAAACATCCACACTGATCATAAGCCTCTGCAGTTCATGCAGACATAAGGCAAATTGCAGAAAAACCGCCATCATAAATGGTCCACGTACTTGCAGCAGTTCCATATCAACATCCAATATAAGACATGGAGCACCAACCACGTTGCTGACTGTCTCAACCGACCTCCAATTGCCGCACTAACCACAATGCCACACTCCCACGGACATCAGACCTCTGGATGGCCCCAATTCTACAAGAAAGATCCTGACTTCACCACTACCTACCATATGCTAGGCACAAACACAATTGTCACTGATTTTCATCTGTAGGACAGGTTGTTGTGCCATTTGTGCCATCTCCGCGTTCCATCAAGAGAGTGAGCGAAGCTGGTTTGGGAAGCTCACTACAGTCGGGTGGCATGACACTTCGGTGTAGAAAATACAGTGGCAGTGCTACAACAAAATTTCTATTAGCCGAAACTCCAACATGATGTCAACAAGTATATCAGGTCCTACATGATCTGCACCATTGCCAAACCAACCATTAAGAAAAAAAGTATGTACACCTCTATGATTACTCTCGATAGGCTCGGGGAATCCATCTCAATGGACTACATGTTGGGCCTTCCTTCAACTAAGAAGAGAAATGAATGTGTTTTCGTGGTTGTTGATCGATTTTCCAAGATGGCGATTCTGGTCGCTTGCAAGAAGAGCATCACAATAGAGGCCACTACCAAGCTCTTCTTTGAATGAGTGTGGGTATGTTTTGGGATACCACAAACCATCATCTTAGATCAGGACAGTCAGTTCCTTAGCATATTTTGGTTGAGCCTCTGGTCATAGTTGGACACAAAGCTCACTAAATCCACGAGTTTCCACCTCCAAATGGATGGCCAAACAAAGGTTGTCAATAGGATGGTCGTGCAAATCTTGCGCATGTACAATTCCAAGCATATGCGCACATGGGATGAGAGTCTTCCCTATGTTCAACATAGTTACAACAGATCCATACATAGCTCCACCGACCAAAACCCCTTTCAGGTGGGGTTGGGATTTCAACCATTGGGTCCCATGGACGTCTCACTACCCCTTGCGTCCACACAGGAAGAATCGTCCCATGCGCAAAATGAAGCTGACAAAGCCACCCAGTTCATTGAACGAATCTAGCACATCCTCTAGTAGGTTCAGGTTATTTTGCAGAAGTCCAATGCCAAGTACAAGCAACGCCATTATCAACACCGGGTGCCACACAAGTTTCAGGTGGGAGATAAAGTTTGGTTGCACTTGCATAAAGAACGCCTTACAGGACCCCATCAGAAGCATCGTCCACTCAACTATGCAACTTACACCATCACTAAGGTTGTGGGTGACGATGCTTTTGAGCTCAACAATCCCCCCTTCCTTGGCTTGCACCTAGTGTTTAATGTGGACCTCCTTTGGCCATACATTCCACCCTTATTGGACACCTCAGAGATAGCAAAAGCGTTGACACTGACATAACTCAACCATGACTGCATGGAACATGCATCCACTGATCAGGTCGTGGAAACACAAGTCAAGGGCACTCACCAATGAAAGCTTTAGCTTTATCAGGTTGTCAAAGTGGGGCAACTCCTGCACCAAGGCAAATGGCTCACCCGGGGCCAAATTCAACAGAAATTTCCTCATCCGATGGGGGAACTCAACACAATGGAGACCATTGCTTCCCAAGGAGGGAGGATTGATCCAAGTGGATATCGATGGCCACCCACCTCTTCTATTTGGCTCAAATACAACTTTCATCTTGGTAGTTACAGTTTTCATCTTGGTAATTTTTTCTAGATTTTTGGATCCTAAACTTTCAGGGTTGTTTTGAGGCCCTAAACAACGCTTTTTGGGCCTGGCACAGTCACACTATAGTTAGAGTTAAAGTGTGATGGCATTAAGTTTATTCCTTAGATAGAAATTTCCAATGGGATATCGTGCACCTAAAACAGAGATCATATGCAAAAGTTACGACCCTGGGAAGTTTATTTACCAACTTACCCCATCGAGGCCCACATGACTTTTGACGCTTCATCTCCTAGGGTTAGTTTTTTTGATGTCTAGGGTTTTCTATTTACTTCTTGATGCTAAAAATGCCTAGAGGCCTCATTGTAATGTGCTTAGACAAATGCACGTAGCCATCACATCTCTTCTTAGATATTAGCTACCACCATTCGAGCAAGATTGTTTTCATTCTGCATTTTACAACTTCTGTAGATTTTTTTTATTAAATAAAAGTTAAGTTCCACTGTATATCTGTTAGTATTCTTTGCATATCTGTGTTAATGTTATATATCTATGTTTCATTTCATTCCACTCATAAATCAGGATCTAAGAAGATGTGATGCCTATGGAATTCTTAGTATCGAGTTTGTGCATTGCTGCGCTGACAGAGCTTACATAGACTGGCACAGTGGAGAAGAGATTGTCAGAGCTAGTAGAGTTGGAAGATGACCGATTTGTCACAGGTTTCCATCAACATGTGCATAAAGAGCACAAGAAAGCATGGCATGACAGACACATTACACAGAAGAAGTTTCAGACATGAGACTTAGTGTTACTTTATGACAACAAGTTTTTGCATCACACTAGGAAGTTCCAGATGCATTGGTTTGGACCATGTCTAATCACGTTTGTGACAGATGCAAGTGGTGTTCAATTGGAGAAATTGAATGGCGAGGTTGTGGAAGGGTTGATTAATGGTAGTTGGTTGAAATTTTATAGGGATAGTCGAGCTTCAACACACTAGTCTCAACTCACAGTATGTGTACCATAGTACTTGTATCATAATGTATTATAGAAAGAAAATGAAAAAGAAAAAAAACAATAAAGGAATTTGAAGGTTGGAAGAAAATGACATAGACAAAAAAGAGGAAGGTGAACTGTACAGAAAGACGGAAGAGAGTATCCGCGCAGATGATGGTTGAAGGCATTAAAGATCAAACTTGACGGGACACACATTAAAGAGCGATCATGACGATGAAGTAATGGAGACATATAGTCATAAATGGAAAGTGGCACCAAGATTAGGATGGACTGGCAATATCTAGACAATGATCTACTGAATAAGCCAAATTCATTACAAGATATGGAAAGTATTGAATATGAGAAGTAGAAGTTGGATTGGACAACAAGCTTGGGTGCGAAGAACAAAAACAACTGGAGACATGTGATAAAAGCAGTTGAAGGGTAGACGACAAGAAGTTATTGTTATTTAGAGTTTTCATAGAGAGCAGAAAGCAGAGAGCCGAGCGAACACAAATAGAGCCGATGAAGTTAGTTTCCTAGCGAGAAGTTGCAAAGAGAAATGACGCCACTGAAGACAAGAGAAGCTTCGTCACAACCGAAGAAACAACACACAAGACAAACATCAATACCTGTGACCAAGGAAACACATAGAACATCAACGTCAGGGTCAACCCTGGTTCAATATCCAAGGGATTATGTATCACCAAGGAAGCCAACAACAAAGCAAGTAAAGTTACAAAAAGAGTCGAATATGAACTCATAGAGCCATAAATTACTAAGGTGTGGTCATTGAGGATGATATGCTCGACGCAACAGGAAACATGAGGTATGTAGACCACGACTTGACAGATATGAAGAAGTTTCCATAACTGGCTCCAGACAAGTACAAAAGCATAGGACTCACCCCATATTCACAAGTAATCATAATAGAGCCACATGAATGGGCGACGAGGTTGGAAAATATAGGTATTCTGAACCTTTTTGATATTCCATATTTTGGCAGAAGCGCAGAGATAAATATTTATGTTAAGTTATTATTGAGTTGTGTACAAAGAGGATTTTTATGGTTAGATAGACCGGTATCCATAGACACAAAGTTGATTGCCCAGATAACCTAATTGCCATCAAAGGGGGAAGACTCATCACTATTATTCACAGACAAGACAAAGGAGAAAGCATTGGCAGAATGAATGAAGGAAAAGTATGATACATTCAGAGGTGCACACGATCTGGATGTTGCCAGCATCAATGATGACACAGTTCAGTTCACGACGTAGGTACTGGCATGCAAGTTATTGAGGAAATATCACAAGGATCATGTACTAGTCGGAGTGATAGTGGCAACTGAGAAGTGTGTCGCAATTTTTCAAATGAGTTGGGCAATGTTCATGTTGAACCAGTTCTTAATAGATTGCAGGGAGGCTCAAGACAAGGGCATGTAATTTCATTACAGTTAGAGGGTTGCCTCTTTTCGTTATGCATTGGTCATTGTGTTCCTACAACGTGGTGTCAATTGTTAGTTGGTGTTTGCTGTGCGTGGTTGATAATACTGATAAAATTAATGGCTTGGAGGGAGCCAAAGGATACACAATTTCTGGGAGCTACGAAGAAGTCGTGTTTAGCAGAGAGATATGTAAACTTGTGGCATACTATGCACAAGGAGAGGCAACTAGATAACAATATTACATTTTATGTATACAAGGAAGTAATTCAGACGGGTATCTAGAATACACCGCACATACTACCGCAGGTAGTAGAAGCATATAAAGGGATTGTGTGGTTCAAATTTGGAAGACATCATATGTACATTCATGCCAAGAAGGACCCAGAGCAACAATGGTTAACGTGCAAATACAAGTTGACAAAGGTTGACGTGGGACAAATCATAGAAGATTGGGAGGACGAATGGAAAACCCCAGTACTAGAAACAGAGTAGACAAAGACACAACACCCCAATAGTAGAAGATATATAAGATTATGATGAAGAAGAACAAGATGGGGTGGGAAATAACGCAGGAGAAACATAGAAGACAATACTGCGCTAGGACGAGAAGTGAAAGGAACATGATACAAAGATATCAATATCATAATGAAAGAAGAGGAAAGTAGTTAAGGAAGTGGCCACCCAGGCCCTGTCAGAGGATGACTTAGAAAAGATTGTGGATCAAGTGAAAGAGGTAACTGAGGAAGCTTTTGAACGAGCGGTGCATAAGCAAGAAGAAATGCACTCAGACGTGCAAGCACAGATTGCCACACTGCGTCAAATTTTGGATACCACTAGAATCACACCAGTGAGAACAAGTTAATAAGAGCAGATGGCAAGCATGACCAACATGATAGAGGTGCAACAAATGACATCTCACCCATCTGTGACATCCAGAGAGCGACGGGTGATGAAGATAGTAGCGAGAGCTTTAGAGTTCCCTATGATAGAATTACATGAGCATGTAAAGGCACTTAGTCATATTGACTTAATGTTATCTTAGCTACCGATATAAGTGTTGCATGGTTTACAGACGAGTGTGACACAGGAACTACAATTACGTGCGATGTCAACGTCAATGGAGTTGAAAAAGGCAATCACAAATAAAACTGTGTTGCAAGTAGAATGTGATCAACTTAGACTAAAGCAAGATGAGGCTACACAAAGGACAGAGAGAGTGAAACAGATGGTCCAAGGGATTTATAATATTATTTCATAAATTCCTAGGGAGGAAGACACCCTGTTAGAGGAACATGTGATAAAGATCAATGAAGATATTCAGGGCTTCTACATAAAGATTATTGATTTGGAAGTGCATCAAATACTAAGCACTTCACTAGAAGAAAGGGAACATAGAGAGAAGACAATGACAACGACAGTAGCAAGAATCAAGAGTTTAGAGGAGGAGTGTGCCAAATTGTACGATGAAAGCACATAAGTGTGGACGCAACTGACAGAAGATGCTTAACTGCAAGAAATCAGGCAGAAGTTGCTGGCTATGTAGGATAGGGCGCAAAAGTTCAAGGAAACCATGAGCACTCTGCCAACATAATAAAAGATGAATGCACTCGTCGAGAATAGGTAGTTATACTTAGACATGCGCCAAGTAAGGGCAGAACAACAGGCTCATGTGCAGAAGTTAGAGACACTGCAAGAGGAAGCGTTTCTATTAGCAGGGGAACCGATAGCTGTAGAAGGCATTGCAAGGAAGGCAACATAAGATAGTGAAGAGAAGTTGAAGACTCATATTACGACAGAGATAGCAGAAGAAATCTTGCAGCAGGAAGCACAAGTCAAAGAAAAGGTCGTGACCACACAACAAACATTTCACAAGTTCATGCCGACATGGAAGTAGGCTTGAAGTGGCTCGGGATGAGCCACATGTGAGTGTTAGGGGGCTGTTGGAGCAAGACATTTTGGGTAAGCTTTGGGAGTCATGCATGAGCGGACCACACAACAAGTCAGCAAAGGAGCAACACACACGAAAGACAATTAACACATTTTTAGGATCCAACGCGTGGAAGACGAGAGTTAGTTGGGAGTTTTGGGGCATTTTGTCCACATTGTAATGGGCTAAGCCCCAATGTATATGTATAAACATGTATGGGTTTTGGGTATAAAGTAGTGAGTTAGTTAGTTAGTTGATTAACGAAGAGCTTTGGCAGGAGAATTCCGAGTGAGTTGAGTGGGTTTTTGGGAAACGAATAACGCTTTGCTAGTTGATGAGTATGCGCTGAGTTGACTATTAGTCGAGAGGTATGTGTGCACTGTAGCATAGAATGGATTGGGCAAGATGGGGTTCTAACTGAGGATTATTGTATGAGCGCAGTGCACACTTATTGTAAGAAGTGAAGATGAATGAATAATATAAGAAGCCAACCGTTTTGGATGTAGCTTAGTTTGGGGTGAATCACGTTAAATCTATGTGTCATGATGTATGTTGTGACGTGTTTCTTTTATTATATGTTTATGGTGCACGTGTAATGCAAAACTATTAATCTAAATATGTATCTAATGGTTTTGCACATCTATTGAATGGTTAAGTAAGATGAATACGTTAGATGTTATGATGTTGTTATGAGTTCACGCATAGGGTATATGAATGAATGTTAAATAAAGAGTAAGGACGAATGCCTCGTATTCCCCCATGATAGTGGAAACATGGTTCCTGTAGTCCCCATAGGTACCTCGGGTGAGACTTCACATGCTTGTGGGTGATGCTGAAAGGGCCAGTATCCTGTGATTTTTTGGTGAATTAATGTTGAACCCTGGGTCTGCTCATTTTGTGCCAACAACATGTCCTACCCTAAAAATTATAAGATGCAACTTTACCTTCTTTAATAACTCAATTACTCTCAAGGACGCTATGGTTTACAAAAATCATTATGATCTTGACACTTTCATTCCACCATGTTTAATTATAGGAATGGTATTTTGAAAAACATTCAATTCGATTCTTTATATCCTGTTATCTGTTTGATAAACCTTGTTGATCCTAGATGACGTTAAACACCATCATCATGAATATATTTATAAATACATATAATGTTTGTTTGTAACTTAGAGTGTGTGTGTATTTTCATTGTTACCAACTCAAGAAATAAAATAAATATTACAAATATAAAAACAAATTCCCATGATCTTTGTAGTGAGATAAGGTGCTAGACAAAACCAAAAATGCATTGACATGAAAGAATGTAATATATGTAAGATGAATATTGTAAAGGACTAAAAACATTTTCTCTTTGATGCCTTACCTTTTTTTATCAGAGAAAAAAAGCTAGTAATTTTACTATGAGAAAAACAAAATTACATTTGTATATGCCAGTGGCACCCTTGTAGCAAATAGCCAAAGTCTTAGATGCCCTACCTACAATGACATTAAATCTATTTTTTACAACTTTTGTAATAAAACCGATCTTCATATCTTATTAACTTGTAACAATCAAACTAATTAGTTTAAGTTTATAAGTATGATAAATCAAAGTTGGTTTCAATGGATGGTAATCATCGTTGTCATTGTCATCATCATCAACAAATAAGAAAATTTAACAACAATTTTATAAAAAATTTAAAATGGAAAAATGTTTCCTCTTTAATCTCCTTCCCTCTCTCTTTAATAATAAATGGGAACCTAAAGAAATTCCTCTTCTTGTTTTTAGAAATGCCATGTAGAAATTCCACTTTTCTACTTAAAAAACCCAAAATAAATGTATCACTACCTAGGTTGTGTATAAAATGGATCTTATATAAGATTAGTCATATGACATCTTAATTGAGGTGGAAGGCAAGATCTAGAAGCAAAATGTAGATTATGAGAAAATTGCATTTCGATGCCATTCATGCTTTGAGTATGGGCACTTGGCCACCTCTTACCCAAACATTAGTGTCAAGGGGAGGATGAAACATCCCTAAAAAAATGAATAGGAAATCCATCTACTAGATAAGTGTTGAAGACTACCACTACTAGATTGAAGTAAAGGCCTATGAATATAGATGACATGTACTCTCCAGGTCAGGGGTCGAACAAATGGGCATAATTTATTGCCCTTTGGACGCTGCTTGAGGTGGCCTCGAAGAAAGGATTACCCAAGCTTCAGGTTCTTGGGGATTCTAAGTTAGTCATGGACTAGGAAAATAATAAAGTTTTGGTCTCAGATGTGCACCGTTAGCCCATTCTACTGTAGCTTCGACAAGTTATTTCCTCCTTTGTGTGGCTCTCATTTGATCACATTTTCAGGGAACTAAATACTCAGGCCAACTCTTTGTCTAAAGAGGCTCTATCCCTTCTAGTAGGGGCATTCAACATCTATGGATTTGTGGACAGGGAAGAGTCTTAATCTATGGAGTTCTGGTTATGATCTCTATTTCTTGTTGGTTGCAAATGTTGTCATAGTGGTTTTGATTGCAATCTCTACTCGTCGGGACCATGAAATGGATGCTCTTTTGTTTTTATATAAGTGTAATTAATATTTTGAACAATCACTAGTTTTTTGGTGGTCAAAATCTAACCCATGTAAAAAAACGATAACATATATATTCATCTCTTTTCAATATAAATATTTTTTTTCTTTTGAATATATATATATATAAACAACAATTAAATTAAATTAAATTAACCATGACTCAATTTTCATATATAAATATTGATTTTAGTTATATATATAAAACTATAGCTAAAATCTATTTATATATATGAAAATTAAGTCATAGTTAACAACAATCCACACAGGAACATGTTCCTTAAAGGGCTTCCTTAGGGAATTAAATTGGAGCCATGCATCCTTCACTAAACACTAAATATGATCTTGAAAATAAAACTTAAACCATAAATTTTTAATAAACATGCTAAAATATATCTTTAAATTAAAACCTTAAAGCACACTAAGGTATCCACTATGACATAGAAACATTTCACCATAAATATTATTTGAAATATTTATTATTTTGTATCATCTACTATTTTTTATTTGAATTGTTTATTATTTTGTAAAATCATTTTTTTTTTATATAAATTGTTTATTGTTTTATAATTTTTTTTTAAAATAAAAAGTAAAATTATTTTTAATTGGTAATTTTTTTGTTAGCTAAGTTGGGATCGTATTTTTAAATGGTAAATTACTACTTATCTCAATTTGATTATTAAAATTAACTTTGACCTAAATTTGAGTATTAGAATTTTGCATATTAATCTCACCTTGATGTTCCTTTAAAATAGCATAAACAAAATCGCTGTCTTATATTATAAGATCAACATATTTAAAAAAATGACTATTTTCTTTAAGAACGTTTGAAATATGTTAAAACAAATGAATAATAAATTATTGTTAGACGAACATTAACGCATTATTAAATCGATTTAATTAGTGCTTGCTAGAATCTTTGTGGAGGATTCCCATAGATTTTGATTTCAATTTCCACGTGTAAAGGGGATAGGATGCAAAGTCGAACTTTTCAACTTCCTACCGTATTTGCCCTGGCTTGGCCGGATAATTGTGCGAACTGATTCAAAAAGCCTGCGCTCGCCATGCTTATGGCGACCAAGGATATCCATTTTGCATACTAAAAATAGATTTGAATTATCCAATAATTTCCTTTGTGAGATTCTTACCTAACACAACCTACACACATTCAATTACATCGCCTACACACATTCAATTAATGCCATCCAGGCTCGAAAAACCTATTTCCCTATCATATTGCAGTTCTTTCCTATAAATTGCTCTTTCTCCCTTTAGCCTTCTCTCACGATTTACTATTCTGGTAGTATTTTTGTTTTGATTGATTGGTCTCTGCTCTGCTTCTCTCTGTCAAGCTATCTTGGTTTATTTGGGTGAGAATGGCGGAGGCGGATCAGCTAGCTCACGAGAGGAAGAAGGCCCAATTCGACGTGGGTGCCCTGAAGGTAGTATGGGCTGGTTCTCAACATGCTTTGCAAATCTCAGATCGCATGGCCAAGCTCGTTGCTAGTGATCCTGTGAGTAACTAAACCCATTTTCATCGACTCTTAGAATTTGTGTTTACTCAGACTGTATTCGAGATTTAGGGATTTGGGTGATCAGATAGAATGCCAGTCATCGAATCCCGGTAGAATCAGTTTTGATTCGTATTGGCCTACTTGTATTGATAAATTTGTGTGTTCTTGATCGTTTATTGATAGCAGTAATGTGTCTTAAGAATGTATAAAAATTAGGAAATTTTATTTGAGGTGTCATATGGTGTCTGGGATGGAAATCGGTACCCAACGGATTTTAAATCGTGACCTTTTCATTGACAACGAATCAAAACCATCAGACATCCTAATTTCTCTCATTCCCACATAATTTGAACAACCTAATTTATTTTCCAGTTTGGCTTTCCTGCCCCTGAGTTTGTCACGTCTTATCAGATCTCGCATCCAAATCACCCTCGTCACCCAATAGTGGAAAGGGAAACGATCACATTTTTTTTTTCTTCGTTTTTGAATCGGCAAAGCTCGGGTTCACAAGTAAGTCCATGCTTATGGCAAGGCTTAGGCACCCTTCAGAAATCTTGCCTGGAACATTGAAGTGACAGGATCCCTGTCTGGAACCTGCAAATCCTGTTTGGAACATTGAAGTGACAGGTTCCCTGTCTGGGTAGTCCCACTTCAATGTTCCGGGCAGGATTTCTCAGTACCACTTCCATGTTCTGGGCAGGATTTCTGAGCGTGGGTGCAAGATTTCTGAGGGTAGGTGCAAGGTTTCCCAACCCCACTTCAATGCTCTGGGCAGGATTTCCAAGGGTGGGTACAAGGTTTCCCTGCCCGACCAGGGAACTTGTCACTTCAATGTTCTGGGAAGGATTTCTGAGGGTGGGTGCAAGGTTCTGGGCAGGATTTCTGAGGGTGGATAATTTTTGCCCATGCTTTTTGTGTTAAGTTTACTCAGGTAAGTGATCATAATTGGTTTATCATTGCTTGGTAGATGAACTACCCAACCACCTGTCTTTAATGCTGGGCTCCTCCCAATTTATTATAAATATGAGTGATCTCCTTGTAATTATACAATAGATACATAGATTTGATCTTTCTAACAGTTCCATTTCTTCTGTTGCTGTTCTGTTTTATGTTTTGTGTGTATGGAGTTCAAGCTCAATCTTGATCCCGGTTAGTTCTTTTTGTTTTTAAACATGGTATCAAAGCGTGGGACATAGAACTTTCTCCTTTGCTTTGTTTTTTTTTTTCATTGATGGTGGCCTCGATTTGTATCGTAGCCTTGACCTTGTGTTTTCCATGCTCTCTCTAGATCCCCTTGCCGTGGCCCTTGTTAGCATTGTTGGGTTCTGGGCGCTTCTCTAGATGGGAAGTTCCGTGGTATTGTGGCCGTCACTCTAATGTGGTGCTTGTAGAGGCTCCAACTTTGGGGTTGTCGGCTAATTTTTTGCCTACCACGATGCCCATTGATAAGGGTTCGCCTACATCATCGTTTGTGGGGCACCCTGTCGTAGCTTCCGCTAGCAGTGACTCTGCACCTCTGATCACAACCATCACTTAGATCAAGGGGCTCAACCTTCACTATTGTTGCAGACTACTCTCTTACCCTATGTGCAAATTGTGGCCTTTAGTTTCAGCGTGCAAAGACTGTATTCGTGTTGGCTTTATCTGAGAGCAACGTTCATCTTTAGATTGCTGTGTATGTGGCTTTGATATTGGTGTAGATCACGACCCCTTCCTCCCATCGTGGTAGCACGCCACTCTTGTGGGCTTTGATACTTTCAATGCTCTGTTTGTGGTTCGTGGCTTGGCTAGTTGTGCTGTCTTTCCACTGCACTGGTTACTCCAAGCATCATCCGACAATGTTGTTGCATCCCTCATTGGTGTTTGCAGTGGTGACATGATTGACAACTCAACTTTACTTATCTTTGTGTAGATTTATTACAAAATCAAGCCTTCCTCGCCTTCTTCCCTGGAGGAGCCTTCGGCATGGGCTTTGCCTTTGCAAGAGCCTTGGCAGACTTGATGGAATTGGGCTTCTTAGCCTTTAGTGGTTTTGCAGTAGTAGGCTTTTTGGCAAGGGCGAGCTTCTTCACAGCTAACTTCTTTGCTAGGGTAGCTGATTTTGTAGTCTTGGCTAGTTTTGCAGAAGCGATATTGCATGTAGCAGGAGCCTTTGCGACCTTCTTGGCTATCTTTGGTTTTGATGCAAGTTTTGTGGATTTGGGGGCAGTCTCAGGTTTAGAGGCAATTTTGGTCGTAGGTTGCACAATTTTCTTGATAGGGTTCTTTGCAGAGGCCTTCTTGGCTCCCTCTGCCAGCTTGAAAGAAGCTTTCACCTTAGTAAGCTTGCTAGCCAAAACAAGCTTCTTGATTTGTACGACAAGCATCTTCTTGTAGTTAGGGGGTAGAATTGCCTTGTGCTTCTCCTCCATGTATTTAGCGATGGCCTTGGGACTTGAACCTCCCTTCTCCTTCAGGGTAGAGATCGCCTCTTTGATCATCTGAAAGTATGAACAGAGGCAGGCTTGAAGTTCTTATGTGGATCTTTGATGGTGTTGCTATCTTGGGGTTACTTGGCCTTTTTTAGAGTTTTGGTCGTACTTCTTGTTTGGAGCTTTTAGTCTTTGCTCGTCTCATTGCTCTTTTGATGGTTGATGGTATTTTCTTTTGTTTGAAGCCTTTGTTTTGGTTCCTAACCAACATCAATTTTTTTGGAGCATTCATGTGGTAGTTGTCAATGTTTTCCATCCTTATGCCTCTGTAACCAGTCCTCTTTTGCTTCAGAATCCAACCATGTTATTTGAGGTTGCTTGTCCCTCCTCTTTAGAGTTCAGTCATACTTCCTGAGCGGAGCTTTCAACCTCCGCAAGCTTCATGCTCTTGCCTTTCAATGTATCTTTGTGGGATCTTCAGTTTCAGCTCCAAGGCCTTTCAACATTGGTGTTACTCCCTTCTAGGAGCCTTGTTTTGGTCCTTTGCCAGTGTTCATCCTTTGAACATTTTGTACATGGGTACCTATCATGGCCTTGTAGCCGGGACCCATTTTTGAAATTTAATGTCATTTTCATACTTCTCTAAGTTGCACTTATGGGGGGGGGGTGTTGGTGTACGTACACCATGTGGTTAAGTTACTTAGTTCAGTGATTATAATTGACTTATCTGTTAAATTTTCCTATTACTCAGTCACTGAGATTAATGCCAATAATTACCAAACTAAGAAATTTACTTTGCTGATATAAATTTCAGAATTATGCAGTTAACCTACAATTGAGTAATAAACCATAAAAATGACAGCAAAAGCATACATAGAGCCAAGCATAAAAATATACAACACTAGAAATACCTTAGAAACCCCAGTGTGGAGAAAACCAATAAAGAGGGGCTTTTACCATGGGCTTTTAAGAGAATTTACAGCAGCAGAAAATCAGAAATTAGAAATTTCCTCAGCAAGTTTCCTCACTCCCTCAGCAAAAACAACCTAGCAAACTTGGCCTGCTTTTTTGGTCTCGAAAAATCGGCCCAGCTTTTTCGGCCCTGAAAAATCGGCCCTCTGATGGCTGCTGTATGTGGCCTGAGTTCAGCCTCCCTTTGCTGAATAGCAGGGCCCAAGTATGGCCTCTACTGGCTGCCCAAATCTGGTCCATAACTCACCCTCTCTGCCTCAGCTGCTCCCACTTCTTCTCTTGCCCAAGCACCCTCTTCCTCTTCTCATATATGAGAATGTGTGTCCCTCTTACCCTCAACCCTTCTATTTATCTCTCTAATTCACTTTTTCAAGAGACTTCTAGAAGCCTCTAGAAATACACTTTTGTGAATTATTAATTTATGAAAAGTGATTTTTTCAAAAATTTGAGTAAAACGTCATTTAAGTGACTTAGGATAAAATAAATAAAGCTGATTTGGGTATTTAATGTGTCCATCAACATGCCGAGGACACTTAAGGCCCATGCTGAGACACCTACCGAGCTACAAAACTAACACTCCCTCTTAGCGAGGGAGGTGTCTCCACCTGGATCAATCTTTGATCCCATCAAGTCTGTCGATCCCTCTGAACTGGAAGACATCCCAGCTACCTTCGTTGCACTCTGATTTGATGTCGTGCTCGGCTCCTCCATCAATGTCAGGTCATTCCAGCTTACGGATTTGGTAGTCTTGGATAAAGCCACTCGTCCACAAGACTCTGCCATTGACACTGATCTCTGATCCAAGATCACCTTGGACCCCACTACAGGCTGCCCCAACACCCTGTACATCATACCCTCTATGATGCCAAGCCTCATTGCTGCATCTTGGGTATCTGCTCCCTCTGCTCGTATGAGTACCCATCCATCCTCAAACATCACTACATACCCCATATCCTCCAGAGTTGCCACGGAGAGCAAATTGACCTTCAGCTCTGGAACATACATCACCCCGACCACCTCCAGAGAACCACTCGACTCTAGCTGGAATCTGACGCATCCAACCCCCTTCATTGCATGCATGGTGCCGACCCCACTACCCACATGCAAGTCTGAGCCCGTCTTTGAAACACTAAGGAACACCAACCTCATTCTCGTCATATGGCGAGATGATCCACTGTCCACGAACCATACCCCACCGTCCTCCAACTCTGCAACATTGTTGCTAGAAAGATAAGTGACCATAGAAAATTCATCCTCGAATTTCTCTGCAAATGCATCCATCTCAGTAGATGCTATGGCTGCAACCTTTGCTTCCTTCTGCTTGTTGGGACACTGGCTGGCATAGTGGCCAGTCTTGTGACATGCAAAGCATTTCACTTTGCCCATGTCTTTGGAACCTCTTGCTCCATTGCCCTTCTTCGCATGAAAAGCCACATTCTCTTCCTCTTCACTCTTTGGCTGGCTAGCCTGAGTGTCATCAAGTCTTAGGTCCTCCTGGGTGAAGTCATCCCATAATCTCTTCCAATCAGGGAGCTTCTCCCGAGCCACCACTCCATGGACAAATGCTTCCCATTGAGTGGTGAAGCCATTCAAGGCTGTCCTCACCAACTTAGTC
Source organism: Picea mariana (assembly GCA_032191745.1). NCBI lineage: Eukaryota > Viridiplantae > Streptophyta > Pinopsida > Pinales > Pinaceae > Picea > Picea mariana. Next base: position 383,601 of record JASDQU010104033.1, read on the forward strand.
TCGTCCATTGCCTCTCCCACCATTGCCAGTTCATCTCTGATTTGAGTGAACTTTGTGAGGTAAGTGACCATCGACTCTCCCTTGGCCATCTTCGTGCTTCTCAGCTTCTCTCTGAGCAACATCTTCCTGCTCTGGTTGTTAGACTGGGACAACTTCACTAGGGCCTCCCACATGTCCTTCGCTTTCTTCTTGCCAGACAAATGAGGAATAATGTGGTCCTTGACTCCATCCACAATTATCCTCCTGGCCTTGACATCTTTTTTGTTGTGAGCTACTAGTTGTACTAGATCAACAGGGGCTGCCACTTTGCCTTCAACAATTTCCAACAGTCCATTCTCCTCCAGTACCAGCTCCCTCTAAGGACAAAAATTTGAGGCACCATCCAGCCTGTCCTCAAACCTTAAGATTGCACTGGCCATTTGAGTCTGCTGCTCTGTTTCCCACACACTTTTGTTCACACGTCCTCCTTTGTTGATTCACTCCCTGTTCTGCACAACAAAGTATCTTGGCTCCTTATGTACTTTAGAGGTTGAGCTCTGATACCATGCTAAATTTTCCTATTACTCAGTGACTTAGATTAATGCCAATAATTACTAAACTTAGAAATTTACCTTGCTGATATAAATTTCAGAATTATGCAGTTAACCTACAACTGAGTAATAAACCATAAAAATGACAACAAAAGCATACACAGAACCAAGCATAAAAATAGACAACACCAAAAATACTCTGGAAACCCCAGTGTGGGGAAAACCAACAAAGAGGGGCTTTTACTATGGGCTTTCAAGAGAATTTACAACAACAAAAAATCAGAAACAACAAGTTTCCTCGCTCCCTCAGCAAAAACAACCCAACAAACTCGACCTTGCTTTTTCGGCCCCGAAAAATCGACCCTTCGATGGCTGCTGTATGTGGCCTGAGTTCAACCTCCCTTTGTTGCATAGTACGACCCAAGTATGGCCTCTGCTGGTTGCCCAAATTTGGCCCAGAACTCGCCCTCTCTGCCTCAGCTGCTCCCTCTTCTTCTCTTGCCCAAGCACCCTCTTCCTCTTCTCACAAATGAGAATGTGTGTCCCTCTCACCCTCAACCCTTCTATTTATCTCTCTAATTCATTTTTTCAAGAGACTTCTAGAATCCTCCAGAAATACACTTTTGTGAATTATTAATTTCTGAAAAGTGACTTTTTCAGAAATCTAAGTAAAAAGTCATTTAAGTGACTTAGGATAAAATAAATAAAGCTGATTTGGGTATTTAATGTGTCCATCAACATGCCTAGGACACTTAGGCCCATGCTGAGACACCTACCGAGCTACAAAACTAACATTATCATTGCTTGGTACGTGAACTACCCAACCACCCATCTTTAATGCTGGGCTCTTCCTAGTTTATTATAAATACGAGTGATCTCCTTGTAATTATACAACATATATACAACATATATACAACAGATACATAGATTTAATCTTTCTATCAATTCCATTTCTTCCGTTCTTGTTCTGTGTTCTGTTTTGTGTGTATGTAGTTCAAGCTCAAGCATGATCTTGGTTAGTGCTCTTTGCTTTTAAACATTTTGGGCATGCACGTCCTCACTATCTATGAATTGGGAGGTTTGTACTAGTTCCTTGCGGAATTTTGTTTGTCAAGGTCTAACTACTTATGATCTTATGATTATATGCTCACAACAATTCAACAGTCTAGGGCACTCTACAACTCACGCTCCTTGAAACAAAGTTTTAAAACTCAGATTTGGACTCAAAATCGTTTGAGAGTCAACTTAGACTCGGACTCGGACAGATTTTATTTCAATGACTTGGTTTACTAAAAAATACATAAAATATTTAAATTTTAATGAAAAAAATATTTAAAAATTCAAAACCATTAGAGACAAAATATGCAAAGTCTGGTCATGTATATACCATGTAAGGGTGAATATATCAAAATGGTTTTGAGTGCAATACATAACAACACAATACATAATAAATGAGGCTCTAAATGGCCTCTAGAGTGTGGAAAACATGTTACAAGCATCTCCTTTTGATTAGCCTTGTCTTTTTCAAATTTCGCAAACGAATTTTGCAATTCCAATCTAATTTCTCCAATATCCTCTAATGGTGCCTTGCATGGGGCTACTTGACCTCTCCTACCAGCCAAGTGTTGTTTCAACTGACGAATGCCCCCTTCCTTTATTTGTTTCTTGCAATATTTGCAATACATCTCCTCATCAACAAGATTAACATGGATCCATGCAGAGTCTTTGACTCTTGGGGCCATGGTAAAATTCAATTCTGCAACATTGTAAACCCTATCTTAATATGCAAAATGCATACTTCAAACTTCAAACTAGTAGAAGGCTGAAAGTACAAAACTTTAAAGACAGATTTCAGATTTGCAATTTAATGAGAGAAAAGAACAAGCACATATTTATCATCCAACTATTAACATACTTGGGAATGAGAAGAATGGGTAGTTGGCACAAGAATTTGGTCCACAACTCCTCCAAGTTTGAATATGGGCTGTAGCCTCCTCACTTAGATGCCAAATCCACCACAAACAACCCAAGATAATTGCCAAACAAGCTCCAAGCTCACTCTAAATCAATGTTTTTAGATTCAGACTCTTTTAAGACTCTTTTCGCCTGTGACTCGAGAAGACTCGACGACTCTTTTCGGACTCGACAAAGAGAAGCTACTCAAAATATGGCAAATTTTGTACACAAAAATACTCTAATTACATTTCCAATCCATATAAGTTATAAAACCTTAGTCTATGCAGAAATTCATAAGATCATCTCATAAAATATCATAACGCAACATTTGACACTCGATATTTATATGTAATATGAAAATAGTGAATTGAAAGATGATTCCATGATCAAATTCACAAATATTACTCAATTCAACCACACAACTTATAGTCTCATAACATAATTAGAAAATCAACATAGATAGTGTCTCCAAGTGCAATCTTGAGTCTCATGCATGATTACGAGAATGCCTAGAATAAGCCTTCTAGGAGCTAGTGCCAACATTGCTAGACTGAAACAACAACTATGATGTAGGTGTATTTGGTGTTTCCATTTGAGAGAATGGAACACTAGAGAGATCCCGTGTCTCTTCATCAAGCCAATTCAAATCTTTAGCAGGAGATTCATCCTCCAAGACCCAATCAATTTTATCTAATAAAATCAAATCTAGATCCTTTGCCTGCAATTGTTTTGTGAGCACTTGAAGGTTGTAGTAGATGAATACCATCTTCTCCAGCCGCTCATGCTCCAACTTGTTGCGCTTTTTGGTTTGGATGTGCTCAAATACTAACCAATTGTGCTCGCAACCTTAAGCACTGCAGGGCTGTCTCAGAATTCTGATGGCGAATTCTTGTAGTGTTGGTGTCTTAGAGCTGCAATCTATCCACCAATGGCCTGTTATAAAAAAAGCGAAGATTACAAGTTTTGCCATGGCAAACTTAAAAAAGAAAACTAGCAAAATTACAATGTAACGATTTACAAATTGAATTTTACTTGGCATTTTCTTCTCCCTGAGATGTTGGGCTGAGCTAAATCCAAACATGCTAGATGATTCCCTGTACATATCTCGCTGCATATTCCTACAGAAGCAGATTAGTGAAATACTTTTTCATATCGAGTGCCATTTTTTTCAAATGCAGACTGGTGTTTGTTGATTGCATATACAATTCTTGGGAAAGAGATTTTGTTTTCTCACATTGTCCTTGCCTATAATTACTTGCTTGGTGTGTTTGCAAGCTTTTGAGATTTTAATTTCTTAAAATTATAATATTTTGGGTATAATCCAGTTTTCATCATATTCCTTTGATGTCTGGCAGGTGTTTCTCAAAGATGATCGACCAAGATTGAGTCGCAAAGAATTGTTTAGAAAAACACTGAGCAAAGCAGCGCATGCATGGAAACTCATTGTAGATCTTCGACTTTCAGGTTTGTTTTAACTGGGAATTGTGATTTGCTTAAAGCATACTAAGGAAAATAACACACATGCATTGGACACTCATCTTAGGCTTCCAGCTTTTAGGGTATCCCCATGATGTTGGTTTTGTTTGCATTATATATGTGATGTATTTGGAGGGAACATGGTTCACATCCTCGATAGTGTAACACAAAAAAGTGAAATATGTACTTAAATTTTGACGGCTTATTTTGTCTGAAATACAAATGGTTGTTATCTATACTTGGATATTAGTTGAAGTGATTAATTGGTTGTTGTTAGAGATACTCACAATGCACATTTATTGAAGTTTTAATTCGTTAGTTTTGGTTCTTTATTGCTTTTTGTCCGCAAATTTGTTGATTTTTCTATACAAGATGATATATGATAGATGTTTTTTTTTACAATGATGAGTGTTCCATATATAGAGAACATATGGTGACCATCCATGAAAGGATGCGTCCCTTGGATAATAAATAACTATTTATTATTACTTATTATATATATTATTTAATAATCAATAATTATATTATTAATTATTAATCTAGGAGAATGTCTTCTCGATGTTGTCCATGTTGATATTATGGTAGCTGCGGGAGGTATTAACCTCCATATGTAACCTTTGACTAGAATAGAATATTCCAGAAGCAAGAGAAACCCTAAATAAATGTGTGAAAAACCTAGAAGACATGTCGGCTTAGCAGAATAAGTAATATTGAAGTATTATATGCAGAAAATGACAGGTCGACCTTGCTTGAAGAAACACCTGTTCACTTGGCTAGATTAGTATAAATAGAGGATGTCTTGGTTCATTTGTTCACTCACTCAGACACTCTCAATCACCCAGAAACAGTGCGCAAGTTTGGAGGAGCAACAACAACTGCAATTGTACGATTTTCTCTTTTTCAGTTTTTTCTGGTACTTTCTCTTGTGCGCTACCCTTGGAGAAGGTGCGTTCTCTTGGTTATCTGTTGGTTATGGTATGACTTCCTCGAATCATTCTTTTTGTTAAAGGTTAAGGTGCTCGGGGGTGGCTTTATGCCTATGGTTGGGTGACAATGGTGTATCATTGTATATGGTTAAACAAGCACATCCACATTATTCTAACAGGTTATGGGCCCACACCACCTTTAGGACAGTCTAACCACTGGAAGGTATCGTGGCAGTTCTTTGTTAAGCTTGTTGTCGCACCAATTGCAGCTGAAACTAGGGTTTTGATTTTGCAGCTGCAACAAACCCTAATCTAACTCTTTGGGCACCTTAAGTGAAGCGTTGGACCTAATTTTTGGATATTCTAGTGCGCCCTAGCCTAGCGCACCCTCTGGTGCCCTCAGTCAACAAAAACATGAAGTTTGAGTTTTTGTTCAAAGTCAAAGTCAAAGGTTGACTTTTGGTCAAAATTGATTTTGTGGTCAAAGTTGAAATTTCAGGGTTTCTAGCTTGTTCTAATCATTGAACCCTTTTGATTAAGTTTCTAACCTTTTCCTGTCAAGATGGTGTCTAGTTTCAGATTAGAAGACAAGCTGAATGATGTTGCAAATTTCAAAGGTATGCACTTGTATTTGTTTTTCATATCATATCATCTAGCAAAAGCATGAGTTTGTTTTGCACATAATGTACAAGAGACCTTGTCCAAGCAATGATCTTAGATTTAGTACATTTAGAGGAACAAGCAGTGAAGACTCCAGGTTTGATTATTTAAAATTGATGTCTCTAGCTGTTACGACATTATTATGATCTTATGCTGCATCTTGATCTATTGAAGTTATGATCATTATACTAACCCCTTAATACTAGAGATACACCCGTTGATCTCCTTTCTAGGAGATATTCTTGTTCTTATGTAAATGCTTATTGCTTATGAGATGAAGTTGATCTCCTTTAGGAGATGTTCTTGGTTATTGAACTAGATTCCAGGCATGATATCTTCTACATAGGATAGCATGGAGATTTTGTTGTTCTTGTTTCTTGTTCCAGGCAGGTCATAAGAGATAAATCTGAGAGGGAGTTAGACTCAGAGGGAGTAAGTGATCAAGAAGAAGCCAACATAGTTTCGTAACACTTTGCAGAATGCAAAGGGGTATGCAGTAGACATAAGCGTGGTTCGAGGATTCTCTCAGATAGAGGGAGTTGATTTCAGAGTTTGAGATGAAGGATCTTGACCGGATTGGAAGCGTGGCTGGCACTCGATGAGATCTTCAGTGAGGAGACTGAAGAGGTTTAGCATGATGGACAGGAAGTCCATGGCCACACCTATGACGACACATCTGAGGAAGTTGTGTGACGAGATAGACATTTGCTTTGCAGAGAGCACCTTTTGCCAGTATATGGTTGAGCCACGACTGTATTATTGGGTTACAACACAACATGCGGGTACCTATGTTGTATAGATAGATATGATTGATCTTCGATGATGAAGTATGGCTATTGGGATATACAGTTTTTGGATTGGAAGTGCTGCTTCAGCTTGGGATCGAGCAGGATTTCTAGACAAGCAGGGAAGTAGATATCTGTAGCACTCAGTCATATATCATAGCCAGTTACGCAAGATATGAAGCAAGGTCGTTTTTTGAAGGATCTTCCAAGACTTCATCGAAGACATGGTGCAGGAAGGAGCAGTGAGGCTCCATGACTTATCCACAGATGAGCACATAGTTGACATTTGCACTAAGCCTCTGTCTAGGACAAGCTTGGTAGGAATGGAAATGTTTCCTTGGGGGAGTATTGATGATTGCAGCATCGTGCCGATATTCCAAGATTGATCAGGTGGACTTGATCATGTGGGAATAGGCCCAAATGTAATCTTTGATGGACTGAAGATTCTAGTTGCTCCTAGATCTCCTATGTGTGAATTGCATCGGGCTTTTGAAACTCTCACGAGTAGGTGAGTAGCCCCGATAAGCATTGGGCCGACTCTATCTCCACAGGAACTGGGCTGCAGACCAGGGGAGATAGGGAACATCTACCGTAGTAGATGTGCCTCGACGTAGTCTTTGGCGGACTGAAGACACGAGGTGCAATTTCACGTGTCCGATAGCATCGAGTTGAATGCATTCACACACTGATCCTATAAGAGGATCACCATGAGGTGTTTGTGTCTCCGATGTGGTCATAATTCTTGTCACGGGACAAGAACAACTCGAGGTGCTAGACACACGTGTCCGATAGCATTGAGCTAAATGCATTCATGGAGTAATCCTATGAGAGGATCAACTATGAGGTGAATGTGGCTCCGATGAGGTCACGATTCTTGTCATGGGACAATTTTGACCCGAGGTGCTAGACACATGGTGGTGGAGATGGATCATCAATATAGCTAAATGAGGCTCATGGATATCGTGATGATATATTTTGATGCCAGATTGCTACCAGATGATGCTGATAGTAATGATGATACTCACGACATGGGTGTAGCCATGGGTGAGCACGTCATGCGGGTGTAGCCCATGATGATGATGGTGACACATACTACGAGGTGTAGCTCTAGTGTTCTCTAGCGGGTTATGGCCCTTAAACTAGATTGATAGGTCCACATGGGTGTAGCCATGTGTGACGTGATGATGCTACCTGTAGAATGGTCTACAAGACTATGTGAGTCTTTCCCATATCATGTGAAGATGGATGGATGTGTTTGAGACCATTAATACCTCCTTAGCTAAGAGGGAATGTTGATATTATGGTAGCTGTGGGAGGTATTAACCTCCATATGTAACCCTTGACTAGAATAGAATATCCTGGAAGCAAGAGAAACCCTAAACAGATGTGTGAAAACCCTAGAAGACATGTTGACTTAGAAAAATAATTAATATTGAAGTATTATATGCAGAAAAGGATAGGTCGACCCTGCTTGAAGAGACGTGATCACCTGACCAGATTAGTATAAATAGAGGACGCCTTGGCTCATTTGTTCACTCACTCACACACTCTCAGTCACCCAGAAACAATGCGCAGGTTTGGAGGAGGAGAAACAATAGTTGCAGTTGTACAATTTTCTCTTTTTCAGTTTTTCTGGTACTTTCTCTTGTGCGCTACCCCTGGAGAAGGTTCGCTCTCTTGGTTATCTAGTGGTTACGATATGGCTTCCTGGAATCATTCTTTCTGTCAAAGGTTAAGGTGCTCGGGGGTGGCTTTATGCCTATGGTTGGGTGACAATGGTGTAGCATTGTCTATGGTTAAACGGGCACATCAACATTATTCTGACAGTCCAAACATCGACACTCCCACTTAGCTAGGGAGGTATCTTTCCATGATGTCATCATCTAGTAGTCCACTGACTACTCTATAATCAGCTAGTATCACACAACTACTACCATGCCATCGATAGCTTGAATCATCCGTTACAGTCTCTGCGATCAAGCAACAAACAACTGCTCCAAGTGATCTGGTAGTCTCCATGACAATCAACTAGTAACATACAACTACTACAATTGCCATCCAATAGAAAAAGACTGTGTTGATCCATAGTAGTACACAACTACTGTCCAGTGGTACACAACCACTACTAGTAGCACACAACTGCTGTCCAGTGACACACAGTCGCTGCCAATGGTACACAACCATTGTAGTAGCACACAACTACTGTCCAGAGACACAATCTCCGCCAGTGGTACACAAACACCGTAGTAGCACACAACTACTGTCCAGAGACACAATCTCCTCCAGTGGTACACAAACACCGTAGTAGCAAAGGGTTTGTCACACATGGCACCCCATGTGGACTTCTAGAGGCTATTCCCTCTAGAAACACTAGGGTCAACTCCCCATAGTGTGTGACGTCAAGGTCAACTCCCTTGACATGTCCTCATGTGCTCTCCACAAGGGACGTTGGGCTATAAGCCCAAACCCACTTATCCCTTCTCAGATAAGTGTCCTCAAAAATCAACTCAACTCAGTCACAAAGGAGTACGATATGGAGAATGTTTGTCACACATGGCACTCCCATGTGGACTTCTAGAGGCTACTCCCTCTAGAAACACTAGGGTCAACTCCCCATAGTGTGTGACGTCAAGGTCAACTTCCTTGACATGTGCTCATGTGCTCTCCACAAGGGACGTGTCCTCATGTGCTCTCCTCAAGGGACATTGGGCTATAATCCCAAACCTACTTATCCCTTCTTGGATAAGTGTCCTGACAGATCAACTCAACTCAGTCACAGAGGAGTACAATTTGGAGAATGTCTCAGGAAGCTGCAAACATCAACACTCCCTCTCAGGGAGGGAGGCATTCTCTACCACGCCAAGTCTGTCACGGAAGTACTCGAACTTCATCCTGGCAAGGGGTTTGGTAAGAACATCAACAACCTGCTCATTTGTAGGAAGGTATTGCACCAGTACTGCCTTCCTCTGCACCATGTCTCGGATGAAATCCTGCGAGAAGCCTCTGAAGTCACACTGCTTCTATGACTCGTGTCACTGGCTGCAATGTATTTTTCCTCTGCAGTACTGAGTTCTATAGAAGTTTGTTTCAACTTCACTCTTTGCATGATCATAATTATATCTCTGCATCCTTTCTTCATCTCCTGAAACATATCCAATTGCACTACACTGGTACACTCTATACTGCAACTTAGTCTGCTCAATTCATGAGTTTGCTCAGGGTGCTTACTGTAAAGGACTATCTGTCTCTTTGCTTGAGAGTAGGTCCTCTACTCTCTTTGCAGCTACTCCCTCTGGGATTCTGCAATTGCCCCCTCTGGGACTCTGTAATTGCTAAACAATGAGATCGAGAGTAGCTTCTCTACTCTGTCAGCAACTTCCCTCTTCTGGGGCTGCTCTTTGTGGAACTGGCTCCTCCACTCTCTTTCTGCAATTGCTTCCTCTGCAGTTGCTTTATCTGGAACTGAGAGTGGCTCAATAACTGCTCTGTTTGGAGCTGGAGGTGACTCCTCTGTCTCTGCTCCCTCTGACATTGAAGGTAGCTCTTCCTTCTTCTCTGGAGGTAACTCAATCTCTACTCCTTCTGGATGTAGTACTGCCTCCCTTTCTGGGACTGCCTCTACATACACTAGAACTGCTGCCATGTATGCTTCCTCAACATCTCATGGCTTGACTCATGTATTGGGACTGCTACACTTGATGCAATGTACTCTGCTTCTGTGGTGCTCAAAGCTAGAGAAGTTTGTTTTCTGCTACACCAGGAAACCATGGCAGATCCCAAAGTGAAGCAACACTCAGAGGTGCCCTTCCTGTCCACTACGCTCCCCGCCCAATCAGAGTCAGTATATCCTTGCAATCTCATGTCAATACTGGGGGTATATCTCAGACTGTGTCCAACTGTGCCTCGCAGGTATCTCAACACATGCTTCGCAACAATCCAGTGTGTCTGTCTCGACTGACTCATGAACGGGCTAAGTGCACTCACTACATAGCAAATATTTGGTCTGGTGTAACTAGATACATCAATGATCCAATCAGCTGTCTGTATAGGGTCGAATCAATCTCGTTGGAATCGAAAGAGGACACACTTAGTTTCTTCAGATTCGTCACCATTGGTGTTGCCATGGGCTTATAGTTCAGCATCCCAAACTTCTTCAATATCTCAACTGTGTGCTTCCCCTGACTCAGGAAGATCTCATCAGTTCTCTGCCACACCTTTAGTCCCAAGAAGTAGTGCATCATACCAAGTTCTTTTATCTCAAACTCATAGGGCAATGCATACTTGCATTCAACAATAAGGCTCTCTGTATCGGCGAGGAATAAATCATCAACGTAGAGGACCAAAATTCAGGGACTCACCATTAACAGTCTTGTATTAGAGGTTGGGATCAACAACACTTTTGTTGAAGCCCAAACTCATCAGGTGTCCGTCAATCCTCGCATACCAAACTCGAGGTGCTTGCTTGAGTCCATACAGGGCCTTCTTCAACCTATACACATGAGACTCCTTCTCATGTATCACAAAACCATCGGGCTGCTTGATGTATACTTCTTCCTCAATCTCTCCATTGAGAAAGGTGGTCTTCGCATCCATCTGATGTAGTCTCCAACCCATGGATGCAGTAAGGGAAATAATTTGGATAGAAGTGTATCGAGCAACAGGAGAAAATGTCTCCTCATAATCTATTCCCTCCACCCGAGAGAATCCTCTAGCAACAAATATCACTTTTTGCTTCTCTATGCTCCTGTCAACTGTGTGTTTGTTCTTGTAGATCCACTTGGAAGTCACCGCTGACTTTCCCTCAATAATACAAGCATTGTATACTCACAACTTACTTCCAAGGATTCATAATCTGGTGTTGACCTCACATATGCCTTCTTCAACGACAATCCATTAATTGATGTGTCCAAAGGCATAGATCTCTACGGTGGCAACTTCCAGGGGACACCATGTTTAGCAGCCAAAGCTCATCTTCACTTAGTTCTTGGAGCTTGTTTGCTATTACTACAACAATGGTTTTACTTCCAATCTCAGTGGTGGCCCCAATCCCAGCTTGGACTATATTCCAAAAAAGAAGACGACATGGGTAGTTCTGCAAATGTCGAGAATACAAACACAGAAGAAGAAGAAGGGCTTACAAATCTATGGAAAGAGGTTTGAGAGCTCTCCCTGGGATCGGGCCCCGATGTGGAACGTCTTCACATTCCACCTTCCTCTCTCCAATTTCTCAGAGATTTCGTATTGCCCAACATGCCCTACATCATCACCATCGGGATCCAACACTGGCCTGCTCTCACCAGATGGACCAATGCCTATCTCACCTCCCTCCTACAAAACTAAATCGTGAGTCTCCACTTCACCAAAAATGGCTTTGCGGATTCCGTTGCAAAACCAACCATACATAGTGATTCTTGCTTTGTTTTTGCCCACGTCGAACGCGTGTCATTCCTTGTTGCTCTGCAGTACATCACGGGTTCTAAACTCCAGGAGCGGGGCACTGTGGCCTATGCGCAGGAGCAAAATGGTTGTTTCAAGTCGGAATACTTCTTTGTTTGCAAAGGATGTCGAGACAAATATTCCTTGGGCCACCGAGGCTCTCGGTTTGAAACCCAAAGCCGTGAATCTTTGGATAGGAAACAAGAGAGCCGCCACCTCGTTTCTTAAAGATCACTATGAGGATTTGTATGTTGTCGTGTCCAGAGAAAAAACATTTTCTTCTCTTGCCTCAAACGTGTTGAACCCTGATTGTCAGGGAATAGTTTAGAGTATGAGATGGAACGAATAGCCCCATTTCTCAACAGTAAACAAGCGCAAAGGAAATTCACGTCCTCGTTCTGCAACAATATATCACACAGACCTTGATTTCTCGCAAATCCGTCCTCCAGAATGCGGCACACCATCACAAATTTCCAACGCTTGCACTGTTAATATGATGGTAGTTGCGGGATAACCTCCATATGTAACCTTTGACTAGAATAGAATATTCCGGAAGCAAGAGAAACCCTAAATAGATGTGTGAAAACCCTAGAAGACGTTTCGGCTCAGCATATTATATAATATTAAGATATTATCCTCCAGGAAGACAAGTCGGCCTAGATAGGTGACAAAACCACTATAAATAGAGGACGTCTTGGCTCATTTGTTCACTCATCACACACTCTCAGTGACTTAGAGACAGTGCGCAAGTTTGGAGGAGCTGCAACAACTGCAGTTGTACAGTTTTCTCTTTTTCAGTCTTTCTGGTACTTTCTCTTGTGCGCTACCCTTGGAGAAGGTGCACTCTCTTGGTTATTTGTTGGTTATGGTATGGCTTCTTGGAATCAGTCTTTTTGTCAAAGGTTAAGGTGCTCGGGGGTGGCTTTATGCCTATGGTTGGGTGACAATGGTGTAGCATTGTCTATGGTTAAACGAGCACATCAACATTATTCTAACATGCACTACCATTGCTTCACTCTCGAGTCTCACCTACCCAAGCCAGGTGCACGACCATCATCCCATATTCAATCATGCTCAAATTCACCCTTTACAATTCTAAAAAATCAGAGATGATTGTCTCGAAGGTATCACGCTTGAATCCATACATCTTCATCAAATGGATGGACAAACAACAGATTATTGCAAACACACCAACAAACATCTCATTTTTCTAGGCCCTCCTGTGAGGGAGTCAAGCCCCAGTCCTGCTCTGATACCATGTTGATCTATCATATAACATCTTATATAGAAAAATCAACAAAATTGATGGCCAAAATCTGGTATTGAACAGAGCCTTAGTTCATGACCGATGCATCTATTATCAACGGAATGAACTATAAGATCAATAGTTGCATATATTGCAGCACAACTTCAACAGAGCCACTCATGTATCTCTAGGACACACCCCATTTGAGGTGTATTTTGGCTTCCAACCTTTAGCTCCTTATGAGATTCTAGTTGCTATTCCTAGTTCATCCATATCCTACCAGCAGAAGGAGCAAGACAAAGTATCCTCTTTTGTGCGAAACTTGGCCAAGGTTCATAGCAGAGTCCATCCTTCAACAGGCATAGGCAAAGTATAAGGCATAGGCAAAGTATTCAACAGGCATAGGCAAAGTATAAGGCATAGGCAAAGTATAAGGCATTGCATGACCAAAATTGAGTTGAACCACAAATTCATGTTGGCGAGAGAGACAAAGTTTCTTCTTTTGTGCGGAACTCGGCCAAGGTTCATAGCAGAGTCCATCCTTCAACAGACATAGGCCAAGTACAAGGCATTGCATGACCAACATTGAGTTGAACCACAAATTCATGTTGGTGAGAGAGTTTGGCTCCACTTGGATAACCAGTGCTTCGAAAATCAGCAGCATCACAAGATCAAGCCTGTTTGGTATAGTTCGCATGGTCCTTACACACCATCACTTATAAAATGGGTTTGAACACCTTAAAAGTTGGATTTAGCACCTCAACTTGCCATCCGTGATGCAGCGAATGTCAACCAACTTAAGCTGTATGAACCCCCTCACTTGTAGTAATCTGTTCCGATCACATATCCGGACAAAGTAGTCAGAATTGGAACCAAACTGTTTTTCCCCAAAATTATGAATTGGGCTGGAACCAACTGAAGAATTGGTATCAGAACTGGTCAAATAAAAAATACATAAAATATTCAAATTAATAAAAAATATATATTCATGTACATTGATGTAGAATGTCAGCCAACTCAAGTTGTATGAACCCTCTCACTGGAAGGAATTTGTTCTAATCACACACCGGACAAAGTAGTCAGAACTGGAACTGAACCAGAGCTGGTTTGCCCCAAAATTATGAATTGGGTTGGAACCAGCTGAAGAACTGGTATAAAAACTGTCCAAATAAAAGTACATTAAATATTATTTTTTCATCGTGGAATACATATCCCTGGGGAACCTGCCGAGCACTTCCCCTCATTCCGAGGATGGTACCTAGGGTAAATTGAATTCTACAGAAGCTCAAGGCTTTGTCAATATAGGGCTCAAGGGCATTACAACAATATACTTAATTAAGAACTACATGTCGCTTGCGGGAATTGAACCTGGGTTGGGAGGATAACAATCGTTTCTCCCAATTACCCGATCTAGACCCAATTGACATTTTAATATTCAAATTAAATAATCAATATATATTCATATACATCAATGTAAACCCAAATAATTAGACACCAAATATGTAAAGTTTGTTTAAATTCTCGCCCCCTTGTGCGGAAAAAAATCATAATTTTATTTCAAAAGGAACAAAATTACATTTTTCATAATGCTGGTACAGCATTCCAAACAGCCTGCAAAAGGCATCAAAAGAGACACTCAAAAAAAATAGAACAGCTCCTTAGCAGGGTGTATACAGTCATGTAACCTATCAGCCCATACATATAGCACCTGTAAATATAACAAGTCCCTACTTATCCAAGTTTCACACATCATACAGTCTTATATGTGTAGATCATCATCAAAAGGATGCAGTCTATAGCAGTGATCTGAACATATTTTTATTTCAAAAGGAACAAAATTACTGTTTTCATAATGCTGGTACAGCATTCCAAACAGCCTGCAAAAGCCATCAAAAGAGACAATAAAAAAACATAGAACAACTCCTTAGCAGGGCGTATGCGGTCATGTAACGTATCAGCCCATACATATAGCACCTGTAAATATAACCAGTTCCTACTTATCCAAGTTTCACACATCATACAGCCTTATATGTGTAGATCATCATAAAAAAGATAAGTCTATGGCAGTGATCTGAACATGTTTTTATAAGCCCAAACAAACAGGTTACCATAGTCAAAATCCATTACTACTACTGAAAGACATCTTAGTAAAGAAGCTCATTCATGACAAGGAGGGTGATAATATCTAAATCTCTGCCCCTGATGATCTTCTTGTATATGCCACTCTCCATGAGCCATGTGAATCCCTTCTTTTGAAAGAGCATCAGCAGCAAAGTTTCTTTCTCTGTAGACATGATTAGAAGAGATATCAGTAAAAGCAGAATGGAAACCACGAACCCCCTCTAGCAATGGAGACAATAAAAAATTTAAACAGTTTTGTTCGCCCCTTGAGCCAGTTAATTACATTCATCGAGTCACCAAATACTTGTAACCTTGTAGCCCCCTGTTCACCTGCTAAAGAAAGGAGGAGTTTCAGAGCCATAAGCTCAGCATAATTGTTTGTGCCTTGCCTCAAACCTGCTTTGAATTTTATATAGTGCGAGTCATTTAAGTACAGGATCCCCCCAGCTCCACATATCTGGGGCTCACCTTGGGCTAACCGATCAAAATAGGTCCATGCCCGACTTATCCACCACCTCCTCAACAACCTGTCTTAGAGGTTTTTCCATCTTCTTTTGAGGGAAACACTTAAGGATGCTTAAACCTTGAGATGCACATTGAATTGGAGGAATATGACTGTCCGTCCTCAAACATACTAGCATTTCTAGCCAGCCAAATACCCCAAGCTATAACCAAAAGAAGGGCTGTATAAGACTTTACTACCTGATTACCACACCAATTCCTTAAAGCCTCTTCAACAGAAGTTCCATTTCAAATATCCTTTAATCCTATCAAACTTTCAATTTCCTTCCAGACTTGAGAAGAATATGCACAACACAACAGAACATGAGTGATTGTTTCCTCACTGATCTTACAAAGAGGGCACCTACCTGGGCCTGCCCAACTCTTTTGCAGGTTGTCCCAAGTCAAAGTCCTGTTTGTTAAGACAAGACACATGATGTGAGACTTGGATGGGCACTTGAATTTCCAAACCCTTCTCAACCACCACACAAAATTTCTTTGTATCTCACTCGAACTTAAGGACTCATAGCTCACTTTTCGAGTGTAGTCCCCTGTGGGATTTTTAGCTCAAATAAGCTTATCCTCTTTTTTTCTTATCCTGACATGGCTGGATTTTAGACTTGCCCCAAAATCTTTCCAAACCAGAGCGACATTTCCCCTAAAACCTAACTTGTTAGCTGGCAGCCATTCCTTGCTCTAGATAGATGTAAGACCAGAAACATGAACTAGCTTATAGTAACTTTTGTCTCTCAAAAATTGAATCATGTGAAAGGGAAGCCTGTAAGCAAAACCACAACCTACCCAAGGGTCATCCCCTAGTCCAACTCTTTGTCCAATCCCCACCCTCCAAACAATCCCTTCTCCAGTAAAACAGAGAAGAACAATACAGTTACTTTCCAGATGATAGATACATTTTGCTTCTTCATAGGATTTTTGAGCCAATCCTCAATTGAGTCTGGAAAGATGCGCTTTTGAGAAACATCAAGAACCCAGAGACCCTTCCCTTGTATAAGTCTGTACACATTTTTTGTTGCCAAAGCCTTGGAAAATATAAATATATTTTTTAGGCCCTAGCTACCTAGTGCTTTGGGTATGGTTAATTTTTTCCATTTCACTAGGGGTATACCGCTCTTCTCCCTACACCTAGCCCAAAGAAATTTGAAGCAAACTCTCTTCAAAATATCTAGAACACCCTTAGGGATCCATTAGAGAGACATCCAATACATTGGTATGGCCTCTAAAACAACCGTTACCAATACTAGTCTCCCACTCCTTGAGAGCCAATGATGGCACCAAACATTAATCCTTTTTTTACTTTTGCAATCAGCCAATCCCAATCTTTCTTGAGGTAAGTAATTGGTTTTAGAAAGAAACCTAAATACTTCAAATGCTCTTCTAGAATCACTTGTTTATAGGGAAGTATCTCATTAAAATATTCCTTGTCTTCATCAAAAACCCCCATATAAGAAATGGATGATTTACCAACATTTATCAGAGGAACCAGGGGGCCGTGAGCACATAGGTGATGAATATGTCACTTACAACAAACGCAAGGAGGGAAGACCTAGACCTGATTTTCCCCCTTTTCCTCCTAGCTCAGAGGAAGAGGAAGAGGCACAGAAGGAAGTAGAGAGAAGGGCAGAGCGTGAGGCTGAGCATGAGGCAGAGAGGATGTTAGGAGACAGATATGAGAGACCAAAGGGCAGTGGTAAGGCCCCCATGGACCCAAAGGCATCCTTCATGCAGGTACTTGACAATCTGGTAGTCAGTCAGTAGGCCATGACTCAATCCTTGGCGTAGATGGCTGATAGATTGGCTATAGTGGGCACCTCGGGCACACAAGCCCCACATGCAGCACAAGGGAACTTAGGGGTAGGTAGTAGATCCCAGTCTCCTACTTGCACATACACCTCTTCGAGTAGGATTCATAGGCCATTGTTCCCCAGTTTCCAGAGGGCACCCCCAGTAGCAGCACAATAGCCGATAACACAAAGGTTGCCCACTCAGGCGAAGGACATTGCAAAGTACAGGAGGGAGTATGCAACATTGGGTCGTGACTTCCATTAGGACATGACCCTGGTCGAGTATTGTGGACTCAGACTCAGGAAACGCCCCAGAGAGCCACAGAGAGGACAACAACAATAGCAGGGGCATAACATTGATTTCATTCGGAAAGTTGGTAAACTCACCATACCTTCTTTTGACGGATCGTCCAAATGCACCGCCAGAGCTTGGGTACAAAAGCTAGACACATACTACAAGCTCAACTAGATGACCGAGACAAAGGCCATCAATTTCGCTACCATACACTTGGAGGGTGAGGCACACGAGTGGTGGCACCATGGATTGGTGACGTTGGGACACAGTCACATCACCTCCTACAGGGAGTTCATAGAGAGACTCATGGACAGGTTTGACAGGGGGATCCCGAGATCCACTTCAGGGATCTAGCTCAGTTGAGACAAACTGGCACAGTAGAGGCATTCATCACGAAGTTTCAGCGGGTAGCGATGGCAGTGACATATATATCAGAGGCCAGGCTGATCATGTTATTCACAGAGGGACTCACAGAACCCTTGAGACGATGGGTGAAGGCATACAAGCCTCACACCTTGCAGGATGCCATCTTACGCACTCGAGATTTGGCAGACACTAAACCCTTTTCCAGACCCTTCGTACCACAGAAGGACCAAGACAGGAAGCCATTCCAGAGAGAATGGAAGGGTAAGGAGAAGCTGGATGATGAGACAAGGCGAGAGCTTATGAGGAAGAAGCTTTGCTTCAGCTGCTGAGACCCTTGGGTCCCAGGCCACAGGTGCATGGGCAAGGGAGAGATTCATTATATTGAGGTGGCAACAAACAGTGTGGACAGTGAGGAGGAGCATGACAGTGGATCCACTAGCTCAGAGGAGGAGTCCGCACATGCCTGCAGCCTCTCCGTCGATCGCTGACATCGGTAGGGACTCACCCACCAGTAGTTCCACAGCCTCTTGAGCAGGCTAACAGACGAAAACCAGCAAAGGGAGGAGTCATAGTGACCCTTTTTGGTGTTCCCAGGTATGATACCCTCCAGATCAGAGGGACTATTCAGGGACAATGGGCAATCACCCTGATAGATGGTGGGGCCACCCACAACTTCATTGATGCTTCATTGGTATCGAGACAGGCAGTTTGGACAGAGGAGTTTGAGGGGTTTGATGTTGCAGTAGCAGATGGTCATACAGTGGAGTGTCTAGACGAAGTTTCAAACTTGGAGATTAAGTTAGGCAACTACACAGTGAGAGACACATTTTATGTGGTTGACCTATCTGACACAGATGTGGTATTGGGAGTCCAGTGGATGATCACCTTGGGCAAAATCACCACCAATTACCAAACCTTGGAGATGGGGTTCAAAGACAATGACGAGAAGAGGGTTGTTCTGAGAGGCATGTCAACAGGAGCACCCAGGACAGTTTCGACCAAGAGGATGGAGAGGATATTTAGACATGGGGAGGTAGCATATGCTGCAGAGTGCTTGATCACTACGCGGAAGGATTCATAGGGTCGACAACAGTGTCATACAGAGATCAGGGACTTGTTGGGATGACATCAACAGGTTTTTGGGTCGATTCCACTAGGGAGACCACATGACATGGGGTTTGAGCACATCATTGAGTTGGAGGAGGGGGCCAAACCTATGATCACACCCCCCTAACGTCATCCTAGGAGGTTCAAGGATAAGATAGAGAAAGCAATTAAGGAATTGCTAGCGATGGGACACATCAGACCTAGCAGTAGTCCATTCGCTTCTTCAGTTGTCTTATTTCTAAAGAAGGATGGTACCATGAGGATGTGCATTGATTACCGAGCCTTGAACAAGAAAGCCATCAAGAATCGGTATCCTATCCCTTGCATTGACGAGTTGATGGATGAACTGCATAAGGCAGTTTTCTTCTCGAAGATTGATCTACGCTCTGGGTATCATTAGATCAACATCCGAGAGCAGGACATAGAGAAGACGACATTTTTGTGTCACTTTGGACATTTCGAGTTTCTGGTTATGCCATTTGGGCTAACCAATGCACCGACTACATTTCAGTCTTGCATGAACCACATATTCAGGGATCGGTTGAGGAAATCAGTCTTGGTTTTCTTCGATGACATTTTGGTCTACAACAAGACATGGCAGGAGCATATGAGGCACTTGGATGAGGTCTTGAGCATCATGGAGGCACAATCACTATACACCAAAGAGTCCAAGTGTGAGTTCGGTATGATCGAGCTACTTTACTTGGGTCACATCATCAGTGCACAGGGGGTACAGGTACATTAGGAGAATATCAGGGCCATTCTGGATTGGCCAACGCCCAGGAATGTGACAGAGTTGAGGAGCTTCTTCAAGTTATGCAACTATTAGATGTGGTTTTTCAGGGGTTTTTCTCAGTTGGGAGCACCACTGACAGATCTCACCAAGCATGGGGCTTTCGTCTGGATCGATGAGTCACAAAAATCCTTTGATCACATGAAGGATGTCATGGGCACATGCCCAGTGTTAGCATTAACATACTTCACTCTACCATTTGTATTAGAGTGTGATGCATCCGGCGAGGGCATCGGGGCAGTTTTGATGCAGGGCGGACACCCCATTGTATTTGAGAGCAGGAAGCTCAGTCAGCCTGAGAGGTTGTACTTCATCTATGACAAGGAGATGTTGGCAATCATGCATGCCTTGACCAAATTCAGGCAATATTTGGTGGACAATAAATTCGTGGTCAAAACAAATCACAACAACTTGAAGTATTTCCTTGAGCAGAAGGACCTTAGTGAGTGCCTACAGAAATGGGTGACGAAGGTACAGACATTCCACTTCGACATAGAGTACGTCAAGGAGAAGAAGAACATCGCGGCCAATGCGCTATCTAGGAGGCCTGTGACATGTTCTTTGATGGAGATTTCAGCGGATTGGAAATCCCACTTGTTAGTGGAATATTCTAAGAACCATTTCGCTTGCGAGATTATGGATGGACAGATTCAGGATGACAGGTACAGGGTCATTGACGATGTCATATTCTACAAAGACAGAGTCTATTTGGTACCAGATTCAGGGCTCAATAAGAAGATCCTCGCAACAGTTCATGATTCACCACTAGCAGGCCATCAAGGTTTTTTCAAAGCCTACAGGCAGATCAGAGAGAGGTTCTCATGGAAGGACCTCAAACAGGACGTTATGCGATACATTAGTGAGTGTGTGACTTGCCAGCAGAACAAGTCAGAGCATATGCTTCCAACAAGGCTAGATTTTATGAACCTTACAGGATCATGCGCCGGGTAGGCGAGGTTGCCTATGAGCTAGAGCTTCCAGAGGGGAGTAAGATTCATAACGTTTTCCACGTATCTTGCCTCAAGAAGGCAATGGGACAATTCATCAGCACATCAGAGGAGCTTCCCCCATTGGATGAGGAGGGACAGTTGGAGTTGGTTCTGGAGGATGTACTGGAGTTCCGAGAGTGAAAACTGAGGAGCAGGGTCATCAGAGAGTGTTTGATGGAAAGGGCTTCCCCTAGAGGATGCTATTTAGGAGAGCGAGCAGGTGTTGCAGCACCTTGGATTGGTATTACTTGAGGACAAGCAAGTTCAGGAAGGGAGGATTGTAATGTCCCTTTCCAAATTGGAGCTCTAGAGAGGAGTCTTAATGGTCTAAACAACCCCGTTAGACTATAGCCAGGGCCAGAAAGGGGTAAACAAGGTTACTAGAGATCATCCCAGTCAAAGGTGTTATAATCGGAAAGTGACATTGAGCTAAAAGTGGCTAAAAGCGCTTTTAAGCCAACTTGAGCTAAAAATAGAACAAATGAGCTAAAATTAGAAGTCAACAACAAATTAGGGTTTCAGGCAGCTTTAAGAGAAGGTACAACGAACTAATTCATCATTATGTAGATTTTGACTTGTCATTGAGGAGAAAGGCACATCTTAGGAGAGGTAGCTCAGTGGATTCTAGGAGGAAGACACCAGTGGCTGATTTTGTTGTTGAGAGACACACCCTAGTCACTGGGGAGATCACACAGGTCTTCCATCAATCTTCAACAACAGTTCTACAGGGTTCAACAGCAAGGGCGCACTTGTTCAGGGAGAGGGCGCAACTTTTGAGGAGGTTTAGTGGATCGACTTGTCCCATTCAGGGAGAGTTCAAAATTTCCCCTCCGACCCATTTGAGAGGCAGGTCAAACGCATCTTTTGGCTGGTTTCTCGTTAGATTCCGATGCGGGAATCATCAGGGACGCATTTTCCGGACATTGGGAGTGCGATACTTGGGGACGATACATTCAGGGTTCCCGAGCGATCATCAGATTAGATCCAGGGAAACCCTTTCGACCCATTTCACAGTAGGCCAAGGAGATTAGTTTGAGACACATCTTAGCCAATTTTGACGGTGCAATCACTAGGGCACAATTTTCTAGTAGTAGAGGGGCGCATTCCCCTAGGGGGGTCCTTCCGGGTCTAGACACACCAGCAGAGGGGCCGGTCAGTCACCAGGACTGAGAGGGACAATAGGGTGCATTGTTTGGAAAAGTTTCCAGACCGATCCGAGAGATCTAGCCACCAGGGAAAACTTTTTGGACTCGCAACAGTTACTGCGTGAGCTGCCATAACTTGCCGATCATACATTGATCCGGCAGTGTCATCTATCATCGGGTATTATCATTTTAGTTTTCTTATTGTATTCCTCTTAAGATCCTTTTGTCATTGATCTAGCAGAGTGATTTATTTTATTGTCAGCTGCATTCGACATTGTACTCCAAAGATATCATAATATAAGATTTATAGTCTTTTGTCTCATTTACCATCTGTATACTCAATATATATGCTGTAAACAATTAATCATACACACACATTAACAGAGTTTCCCAGACTAGCCAAGTCAGGAACATTACAAATACCCTTTGTTGCCGTCCTTATACACACTTGCAAACGTGAGCTAAGTCCTTCTCACTTAGTGTGTCCTCAGAGGCACAATGTCTAGGTTCAAAGTCCATGCTGTCACTTTGACTTGAACCTCTTCCATCTAGGTTTCTCCTTTAGCCCACATAAGAACTTCTCCATCTATAAAGGCAACTCTGAAACCTTTCTTTTCTAAAGCTGAAATGGAGAGTAGGTTCTTCTTCAAGCCTGGTACATATAGTACGTCCTTCATTTTTAGTGAATTCCCTAAATTCAATTTATGGTTTGATTCTCCCACTCCCTTGATGGGATATTGGTAATCATCTCCAAGTGTCACTTTCTGAGAAAACTTCTTTTCTGAGATACAAGAGAGAATGTTTCTTTGTCTCGTCATGTGCTTGGATGCACAACTATCAATGAGCCAAGTGTCCTCTCCGGGTGTTACAGATCCAAAGAGGGCCGAGATCAAGACATGGTCTTTGATCTGCTCTCTTATCATCTTTGCGGGTGGCTCTTCATCTTCGACTACATGGGCATGGAGCCTCTTATGTTTTCTCTTGTATTCTTCTCGTTTGGCTGGACAAAACTTCACAATGTGTCCCATCTTGTCACAATGATAGCATTGTACAGATGAGTAGTCCCTTTCCTTTCGTTGTCCTTTCTTCTGAAATCTCCTTGGATGAGATTCTTTATGATTGAATTTGTTTGACTGTTGAGGCTCTTTATGAGTCTCCTTTTGGAAGTAGGG
>JASDQU010104033.1:406926-421197 GCA_032191745.1 Picea mariana
TGAATTCCCTAAATTCAATTTATGGTTTGATTCTCCCACTCCCTTGATGGGATATTGGTAATCATCTCCAAGTGTCACTTTCTGAGAAAACTTCTTTTCTGAGATACAAGAGAGAATGTTTCTTTGTCTCGTCATGTGCTTGGATGCACAACTATCAATGAGCCAAGTGTCCTCTCCGGGTGTTACAGATCCAAAGAGGGCCGAGATCAAGACATGGTCTTTGATCTGCTCTCTTATCATCTTTGCGGGTGGCTCTTCATCTTCGACTACATGGGCATGGAGCCTCTTATGTTTTCTCTTGTATTCTTCTCGTTTGGCTGGACAAAACTTCACAATGTGTCCCATCTTGTCACAATGATAGCATTGTACAGATGAGTAGTCCCTTTCCTTTCGTTGTCCTTTCTTCTGAAATCTCCTTGGATGAGATTCTTTATGATTGAATTTGTTTGACTGTTGAGGCTCTTTATGAGTCTCCTTTTGGAAGTAGGGTTTCTTCCTTCCTCCTTTGGTGTGAGTAGCTAGGGCTTGATCATCATCTCTTGCTAGTAACGCTTCACGATTCGCTACTCTTGTTTCTTCTTGGATGCATTCTTCCCATAGACTATCAAACTTCAGTTTCTTCGTTCTGGCACATATCGTTTGGATGAATGCATCCCAAGGTCTTGTGAGACCATTTAGGGCCGTCATTATGAGTTCGTCTTCGTCTATGGTATCTCCAATAGCTTCTAGCTGTTCTTTGAATTCTGAGATTTTGGAGAAGTATTCCTGAATCGTTTCTCCTTTCTGCATCCTTGTATTCTTCAGTTGAGTTCTTAGATTCATCTTACGGTTTATGTTCTTTCCTTCATATAGTCTGGTCAAGGCATCAAACATTTCTTTCGGAGTCTTCTTAGATGACACATAAGGAATCAGGTGGTCTTTGATTGAATCTGCAATGATTCTTTTGGCCCTGATTGTGTCCTTTTGATGCTTTGCCTTTTCTGCAGCATCGGGGGGTTCCGGTACTTCTTCTTTGACGAATCTTGCTAGGTCATTATCTTCAAGAATGAGGCCAATCCTATACTTCCAGGCACAGAAGTTTTCCACTCCTTCTAGCTTGTCAACAAGCTTAACGCTTGCAGACATCTTTACCTGGAGCTAGGAAAATGACCGAAAAACGAGAGTGCTAAAAATCAAAATCTGAACTTACCAGGAGGTGTGCTTGGCTGAGGCGAGTAGCCTGGTGTGTTTGGATCTGAGAAAATCCAACTTTTGCTCCTCCAAATTTGATATGTGGATTTCTGGACTGGTACTTCTGGTACCTCCGGTACTCTGGTACTTCTGGTACACTGGTTTTCTAGTACTTTTGGTACTTTGTGAAACTAGGGTTTCACTTTCCGGGAGATCCAGCCACTGAAAAGGTGCACTGAGAGTGCTAAAGTGATCCTTAGGGGAGGGCACACTTTTCTAGATGGTTTTGGGGCTGAAAAGCTTCACCATCAAAAAGCCCTAATTTTCATGTACGACAACGGTGACGTTTTTCACTTGTGAAAGATGCTTCCTTCAGCTTGGCTATGATACCATGTTAATGTTTAAGCCATTATTATAGTTGTTTGCATTTCATTAGATAACAATAGCACAATCCAAGATTATTGAGAAATACACAATCACAAGAGACACAACATTTATCCTGGGAAATCCTCTAGGGGAAGAAAACCCAGCAAAACTTCCTTAATATAGATAGCCAATACAATGCCAAGAGATCTCTTAAACTAATACAGAAAGTCCTCTCCCAGATATGCGCCACTCTCTCTCTCCTTCTTCTCCAGCAACAGATTCAAAACTTGTCTCTCAATGAGCAAGTGAGTTGTGTGTCTAAGTGAGGCGCTAGCCTCCTTATTTATATTAGACTGGCACGTGTGAAGTGTCTCTTCATTGGCAGGGCCGACTTCTCCCAGTGGGTGGTTATAACCACCTTAATTACATTATGGGGCCTCTTTAATATCTGCTGGGGCCGACTTCTTATTCTGCCTATTATAATTAACATTTGACCAATCCGCAAAAGGGGATTTGGTCCTATTACAATAGCCGACAAGATCAATCCACAATGGGGATTGATCCAATGAATAATATATCAAATAATAATAAGAATACTCTTTGCAGTTACATTATTTCAACACTAGGTCCAAAAATGAGCACCCCCATGGCATATTAAGTCCCCTAATACCATTTTTTTAATACATTTTTATTTTTTAATTAAAAATTGCCGAATTCTGACAATTTTTTAATTAATTGAAAAAATTAAAAAATCCTAAGGGGGACTTAGTACATTTCCATAAGACTCTAGGAGTATGTTTAGCATGGTAATATACATTAGACATTAGGCTTAGATCCATGCTCAATCCTAACCATGGGCATATACTCCGGCTCTGGAGGGATTGAGTGAAAAAATTCATAAATTATAAATTGCCTGAACGACAAAATATAATAAATAAGTGAAAAAACACTCCAGAGTATAACTCATGCTTAGGACTTCAGGTGGCTAAGACCTTTTACAAGTTCATCATGCAACATCTCTTATTACAATTTTTTATGGAAATGTAAAAAAAAGGAAAAAGGTTGGTCTTTATGACCGACTAAACTTCTGAACTCTGAATTTTGAACAATAATGTTCAAACGTTGGCAGCTCGCTGGAAGTCCATCCTAGTGCAACTTTGATGGATAACAGAGACTAAGCCCTTTAGACAGAAGTTGAGACAGATGAACCCGAAGTTAGCTCCTTTGGTCCAACAGGAGTTACAAAAAATGCTAGAGGCAGGCATCATAGCCCAAACCAAACATTCTTCATGGTGCTCAAACTTGGTTGTTGCTAGGAAGAAGAATGGAAAGATTAGGCTGTGTATCGATTTCCAGAATTTAAACATTGCTTGCACAAAAGATCACTACCCTCTGCCTAAGATGGAAACTTTACTTCAAAGAGTTACAGGATCAGGAATGATTTCCATGCTTGATGGTTTTTCCGGTTATAATCAAATTAGACTTAATGCGGAAGATAGGCATAAGACTATTTTTACTACTCCATGGGGAACCTTTGAATATCTTAGAATGCCATTTGGTTTATTAAATGCTGAAGCTACTTTTCAAAGAGCTATGGATTATGCCTTTAGGGGGTTGATTGGAAAGGTGATTGAGATATATCAGTATGATTTAACAGTATTTTCTAAGGATGGGAAAACTCACATTGACCACCTTAGGCAAGTTTTGGACAGATGTAGAGAGTTTGGGATTTCTCTAAATCCTGCTAAGTCAGTCTTTGGGGTGACTGAGGGTAAATTATTGGGCCACATAATTTCCAAAGACGGGGTCAAGTTAGACCTAGAGAGAGTTGAAGCAATCGGAAAGGTACCTTTGCCTGTTTCGAAGAAAGCTCTCCAATCCTTCTTAGGTCAGACTAACTTTGTTCATAGGTTCATTCCCAACTATGCAGAAATCATGAAACCAGTTTATAAGTTGCTTAAGAAGGATGTCAAGTTTGAATGGAATGATGAAAGTAAGAGAGCTTTTCAAAGTATAAAAATTGCCATATCTGAAGCTCCCGTCCTTATTAGCCCAGATTATACCAAGGACTTTCAAATTTTCTCCTTTGCTTCCGACGACACTATTGCTGGTGTGTTGCTTCAGGAAAATGATCAAGGCCATGATCAACCCATTGCATATATGAGTCAGGCCTTGCAAAATTCAAAGTTAAAGTATCCCATGTTTGAGAAACATGCTTATGCCTTAGTGAAATCACTCAAACATTTCAGAGTCTTCATCGGATATTCCAAGGTGATTGGTTATGTTCCTAATTCTGTGGTTAAAGATGTGTTATCTCAAGTAGAAGGATTAGGCTCAAGGGATAGATGGATTGCTAAAATCCAGGAGTATGATTTGGAGATCAAACCCACAAAATTCATTAAGGGTCAAGGTTTATTAAAAATATTGATAGAAGGTAATGAGAAGGCTTTGGGTATGGTTTGCCAGATTGATAACGAAGAACTCCATCCTAACTTAGTAAAACTTGAACAAGTAGAATGGTATACAGACATCATCTTTTATCTTAAGAATCTAACTTGTTCAAGTCGTCTTGTAGGACACAATAAAAGGGCTTTAAGGTTGAAATCTTCTAAGTATGTCCTTATTAGAGATGGATTAGGGTGGAAGAATCTTGATGGGGTTATCCTTAGATGTGCGGATGACGTTGAGTCAAAGAAACTAATGGATGAATTCCATGGAGGGTTTTGTGGTGGACATTTTGCTGCTAAAACCACTACCCACAAAATCCTCAGAGCAGGATATTATTGGCCCACAATATTTTCAGATGTACATCAGTTTCTTAGGAAGTGTGAGCCATGTCATCTTTTCACAGGAAAGCAAAAGTTAACAACCCTCCCTTTGCAACCAGTTGTGGTTGAAGCACCTTTTCAGCAGTGGGGTTTGGACTTCATCGGGAAGTTTAATGATAATTCAAGTAACGTGTATTCATGGGTCATCACATCTACTGATTACTTCACCAAGTGGGTTGAAGCCATTCCTACCAAGTCAACAACTGAGAAGGTTGTGATGGATTTCCTAGAAAACAAAATTATAACTAGATATGGGGTCCCATCGAAAATAGTGACGGATAATGCCAAGGCCTTTTGTTCAGCTGAGATGTCCTCTTTTTGTTTCAAGTATGGTATTATCTTATCACATGCATCGGATTACTACCCCCAAGGGAATGGTCAAGCAGAGTCAAGTAACAAAAACTTAATGACCATAGTTAAGAAGATAGTCGGTGAAAACAAGAAATCTTGGGATAGTAAGATTAAATATGCATTATGGGCTGACAGAATAACAAAGAAAGCAACAATGGGAAGGAGTCCTTTTGAGTAAGTATACGGTTTGCAGGCTAGGTTGCCAGTGCACCTTAGATTTCCTACTTATGGGTCAGTTGAGGATCTTTTCACAGAGTAGGATGTAGTTCAGAACAAGGTCAATCAGGTCATTGAGTTAGATGAAATCAGACGGAGGGCTTATGATCAGAATTGTAGAAATTAGAGTAAGGTAAAGAAAGCTTTTGACAAGTCAGCCAGGCAGAGGGACTTCATGATTGGGGATACAATTTTTCTATGGGATAAAGGCAGAGAGAAACCAGGTAAACATGGCAAGTTTGACAGTTTATGGTTGGGTCCATATGTGATCCGAGAATTGGCAAGGCCAAATTCTTTTCATCTCAGCCATTTGGATGGTGAGCCCATCAACATTTCGAGGAATGGGCAGTAGCTCAAGCTTTTTTTCAGATGATGGGCAACTTGGTGTCCGAAGGGACACCCTCTGTAACGTGTCTCTAACCCTTCTCCCTGTATTTCAATTTTGTATTATTTTATTCATTATGTTGATGTGTACTTAGAATTATTTCTGTATCATAGATTCATTTTGTTATTATTAATGTTGTACTTTAGTTATTTCATCATGTAGATGTTGTTTATAGCATTTATTGTTTCATTTGTATATGTATGCTTATGTTGGATATTGGTGAGCACCTTTTTGTAGATGTTGGATTCTCGTATGCTCTCCGTCGCATCTGAGAAGATCGAACACACGTCCCCATGTGGAGCCAGATGTTGCCCGCCTCTTCAACTAGGGGGGTCAACTCCATGTACCATGAAGATATGCATCATCAGATGCAAACATGTCAAAGACTTTTTGGTTATACAGGGCAATTTTTGCTCTAGCACACAATTTTGTAAGCGGGATTACTGCACCCCTGCAGGGGCTAATATTGTAATAGGTCTACATGGATCATGGTTAGTTCAATTGCCTTAGGGTTTCTTCATTAGGAGAGTTCCTTTCACTGAGTGTTTTTATCCTTAAGAGGTTAATGTGGCCTAACCAGCCGGGTTCATCTCCCTTGAGTTTTTCACTCCCACCCATAAATTCTCCAAAGTGGTGAAAGATGTTCTAATGAAGTCATTCCTAGGTAGCTAGTGTTTAGGAATGATGTAAATGACCATGTGAGACAACACGCAAAATTTCACAAAATTCCGTCAAGTCTAGCTAGTTTTTTTTAAAGTTGGGAATTAATTAATTAATTAATTCTGGGTAATTAATGTAAATCTTAGGTCCCGGGATTTTTGATAGGGGTATTTGTACTCAAAAGAAAGATAATGAGACCCCCTAAACCCGTGGACCAAGTTTCAACTCAGTCAGACAAGTTTTTCTAGGTTTTTTTGTCCACTTAGGAGTTTTTCGGAAAATGACGATTTTAATTGCCAAACCCAGGACATGTGCAAATGTCAGTTCTGTAATAATGGACCAAATGAAGTGAAGTGGCAATAATTGAGATGGAGCCCACCTAACCCTTTCTAACCTATTCCTAACCCTTTATCTCACCCTTTACCCACCTTTTTAATTAATTCCCCACTTAAAGCTACGTCCCCCTTTGAGGCTTACGTACCTCTCCCACATATTAGTTGGAAACTCACTCTTTTGGTGCGTGGGTCCCTCTTCCTTTACCTCACGCCCCTCCTTCCCTCCACATCATCCTTGAGTGTGGACTCCACACTCCTTCACACCCCAACTTCAACTCCCACGCATCCCTCCACGTCCCTCACACGTCACGCTTTCCCTCACGTATTTCCCTTGAACTCACACCTTTCCTTTCTAAAACATGGAAACAACAAGTTTCAAGTTTGGGTTTGCTTGGAAGCTTGCGTGGGTCCTTCCCTCCACCTCTCACGTATCTTTTGGGAGTGTGTCTCACACACTTTCCCACACTCTCTTCCCAATCCTCACGCTTTCCACTAAGACTTATGCTTTAACTCTTAAATAAATGGAAAGGGTCACACGTGAAGGTAGAAACATCAAACGTTGGATTTGGAAGCTTGCTTTAATGCATGCGTGGGTCTCTTCCTTGGACCAATTCGCCTCCCCTCTCATGCCACTTCACCCATACACTCTCCTTACCATTTTCACCATTAACCTAAAAACTCTTGCCTTCTTCAGCTTGAGTTCACCCTTGGCTTGGCTTGTGACACTTTTCAGTGATCCAAGAGGGGTCTGCTGGTCTCTCAAGGCTATTTAAGAGACCCCTCACTCCGTCATTCATTACCTTTCATTATTGCACTGTTATGCTACTATTTTCTCACTATCCCATTCTCTTTCTCTCTTTCATTATTATTGTCACATTTCTTCATTGGTGTTGCTCTTGAAGAACTTGTAGCAATTAGTTGATCAACTTCTTCCATTTGGATAAATAAAGGGAATGCTTTGGAGGATTCAAGGATCTCGAGATTTGTCTGGGCTCTTTACATGCATATGAGGTGAAATCATTTGGTTTTAAGTATTTGTGTGATTATAGGTAGATTGTTGGGTAAATTAGTTTACTTAACTAACCTTAGTGATTGTGTAATTGCTAGCTTATTTGATTTGCATTTACTAATGATTGAAATTAGTTTTGATTATTAATATATGCAATTATTATCTATTTTTGTCTCACATTCTGTTTAAGCTTTGCAGGACACTTCAAGGAGAGGATATTGGGATAGGTCCAAGCACGAATTTACCCTTACTTCTCACTGACACTCCAAATAATTTCCGATATTATTCACCTTCTTTCATTCTTGATTTTAGTAGCTAATATATTTAGATAGGTCACCTAAAATCATATGATTTTCTGGTTTTGTATATAACTTTCTCGAGTGTGTTGCAGCTCAATTCAACAAGCAATAGCTTGCTGTTTTTTGCAGATTATTGCCAGGACAAGAGGGCATGCTGCCCAAATTACACGCACAACACACCCTCCAACAATTCCTTTCACTGTGGTAACTTTTTCGTCTTCCCGATTTACTCTAAATCATTGTAAAAGCAAGCCCAAGGAGTTGTACCCAAGTGGCTTGCAGTTCCCCTTTATTTTTGAGTCTTTACTTTGCATGCTTTAGATAGAATTTTTTTTTTTATTGATCTTTTTCAGTTCATAGCTTAGCTAGTTTAATCGTTGATATCTACATGTTTAAAGTAAATTTATCTAGAGTAGATCCAACATAACTAATTAGCTTAGAGCCCGTGGAGGCATTGTGGTTTTCCTTTTCTACTTCTCATTCAGTAATCTTTGCATGCAATCTCTAATTGTTAAATCTTAATCCAACACACATGCATCAAATAACTGGTTAATTAATCTTTCATTTCAGTCATTTACTTCACATGCAGTAATCGCTCTTAGATTTATATTTTAATACATGCATGCAAGTATTGGTATCTCCAAGTGATAATTAACTATTTTTAATTTCCGCAAGTTATATGTTTTGCCTTGTGTTCAATATGCAATCCAATCTTTTATAAGCAATTTAACTTGCAATCTTGTGCTTCAAAGGCTTTAGCCTTCACAATCGACACCTTTAGTTCTTAATACTCACACACAATAATTCAACATTTAAGAACTTATTTTGCAATTCCATTGTTTAAAGGCATCAACCTTCTTATCTTTCAGTTTCAACATTTTTGCATTATTGGGCAAGCTACAAGCATTCAGACACTTCACAACACTTAGCTCGTAGGTCTAAAATATACTAATTAGACTTAATAGGACACCTTAACTCACCATCTTCGCCATTTAAAACGGGATCGGAGGAAGGCAACGGAAGGTGCTAGGCTGAGGACGGTCTCACGTCGCATGACGTCCTTTCCTAGAGTACTCTGATTTTAGGGCCGACCTGTGAAGCTAGGGTAGGCCTCGTTGCCTCACTTCTTGAGCATCCAACAATCACTTGGTAACTGGGGGAGGAGAGTTTTTGGGTTGACACTTAGATAGGGCTAAAATTTACATCACACTTAACCACATAGTTTAATCCTAGGTCTACAACATCTGCAATTTACATTTTACACTTGCAAGCATTGATCTCATTGTCTCTCAATTTACATGCAAGTTATCTTTTGTGTTGTAGAATAATTGCTTAAGTGGTTACATCTTTCATTTGGAATATTTGGCTTTCCATGTTTTTCATCTATCCTTAATTCTTGTACTTGTGGTGTGATCCTTCAAGAAGTGCGCATCCATCTGGAGGCATTCTCTTGACTGGGTCTTGAGTGCTTTGCGTCTTATTGCCATTGATAAGCAGTCCAACAGAACTCTATCTGTTGTGAGCATGCTTGGCTTCATGTGTTGATGATTCTTTTATCTTGAGTATTTTTACTTCCTGCACATGCGAGTAAACGTGTTAGTATATTGTGTATCTTGTATTTAGTTTAATCTTAATCTGTATATCTTAAGCATTCTTTTGTATATCTTGTATCTAGTCTAAGGTAGCTTTGTATTTGATATATTTCTTTGTATCTATCTTGTTGTAATACTTTGTAACTTGTAATAAATCTTCCCTTAATCTAGTTGACCCCATTGCCCAATCTTAGGCACTAGTCTTAGTTGTCCTAGGAAAAGGTCTGACTCTCATATTTAGAGAGTTGCATCTTGCATTTGCTGATTAACATCATAGGCTAGATTCCCCCTGACCTTTTAACTAATTAAAACCAACTCCTAGAACATTAAACTCTTAATCTCATCTAGTAACTAGGGTCTACCCCCCTTGTCTTCCCTAGGAGTTAGCCTAGACGGAAGAGGTTCAAGTCAAAGTGACAGTGTGGACTTTGAACCTAGGCATTGTGCCTCTGAGGACACACTAAGTGAGTAGGACTTAGCTCACGTTTGCAAGTGTGTATAAGGATGACAACACCCTTGAAGGACCTAGTCCTCTTTGCCTCAATCAAAGCTCTACTAATCCCTTATGCTACAGTAAGAACGAGAAGAGGGGATAATGGTGTGAATCCTCTAAAACCCAACAAGATGAACCATAAATATTCACAATATATCACTCATAATTTTACTTAGTACATTAAAATTATTTTCTTAAATTGTCTTTCTTGGGTTACAACTAAGTTTCTTCACAAAAATAAACAATGCACAACAAAAATAAACCTGATCTACAATGAAGAAGATAACAACAATCACATCACATGAGAGACACAAATATTTTTGGGTAAAATAATCCCTGGAAAAACCCAATGTGGGAAAACTAGTTCTTTAGTTTTTGGATTTTTATTATGCAGCAGAAAATATAGAGATCTCTTACAAGACAAATCGATCTAGCCAATAAGCTGAGAGAAACCCCAACAATTTCTTCATGAAAATCTGTACATCCCTCTCCCAATCAAGACAACCTTAGCAACACAAAAATGACTCGGAAAATATGGCGACTGCGTAGTGCGTACGACCCTCTGCGTCCCCTCTACGACCCTCACTTAGATCGTACGACCTCTGCAAATGTCAAGAAAAGCTACTCGATTTACCTGCAAATTGTCTCCTCTGTCTTCTCTGCACTTTTCTTCCAACAAACCCTCAAGCAAATATCTTCCTCTAGTAGAAATTCACCCTCTCTCAATGAATAATGCACCCCAACCACCAAGTCGATTTCTTTTATCTCAATGAGCAAGCGAAAACGCTATTTTCAAAGAGATCAAGGGCTGAGATCAACCCTCACTCTCTCATTGAGATGGATGGCCAGGATTAAAAGACCATCACTTAAATTATTTTCACTTTTAACTTTAGAAAAAAGTGCTCATTAAGTCAACATTAAAATATAACACATTTAATGTACTTTTTCTAAGTTAGACTTAGGAAAAAGATTTAACCCATCAACTTAGCTAGTTTCATTGCCCTCCTTCATGCTAGGACGCCACCACATGGAAGAAGATCTTTTGAGTTACTCTTCTCAACAATCCCTCTTAACGAGGAAGGGATTCTGAACCAACCCCATCCGATCTCTGAACTTCATGAATTTCTGTTTGCATAGTGCCTTGGTAAATATATCTGCCATCTGATTATCTGTCTGTACTTATTGGATCCTCACGACTCCCCTCTGTACACAATCTCGTATGAAGTGATAGCGGATGTCTATATGCTTGCTATGATCATGAAACACATGATTCTGAAAGAGCTCGATGCAACTCTGCTTATCACAAAGTATCACATTAGCCTCTAACTCCTTATTGAACAGTCCCAAGAACAACTTCCTCAACCACAGTGCCTCACATGCTGCTAAACTAGCTGCTATGTACTCTACCTCAACAGATCTTAATCCCACTGATCTCTGCTTCTTGCTGAACTAGGATATAATACCCGATCTTATGTTGAAGCAACACCCTGAAGTGCTCTTTTTATACTCTGCACATCCTGTCCAATCAACATCTGTAAAACCTACCGATTTCACTTCACCATTGCATTCATACAACAATCCGTACTCCACTGTACCTCAAGTAGTGAAGCACATACTTCGCAACTATCCAATGTACTCTCCGAGGGTCCGCCATGAACTGACTGAAAGAGTTGATTGCAAAGCTAATATCCGGCCTAGTGTTGACTAGATACACAAGCGATCCAATAAGCTCACAATATATGGTGGAATCTACTGTCTCAGAACTAGATATATCAATCTACCTCCAGTTTGTCACTAGAGGTGTGGACTTGGGCCTACAATCTGCCATCTTGAATATGCGCAAGATCTCCACTGTATACTTCCCCTGTCCTTAGAAGAAGCACCCATATGTCTGCTAAACCTCCAAACCAAGGAAGTAATGCATCAAACCAAGGTCTTTCATCTCGAATCCTGTTGCAAGGTTAGCCTTGCAGTCTGCAATCAACTGCTCATCTCCAGTAAGAACGAGATCATCAACATAAAGTATCGGTATGAGAGGCACCTCACCTGCTAGAAAATAGAGGTTCGGATCAACGTCACTTTGCTGGAATCCCATCTCTCTCAAATAACTATCGATCCTCGAGTACCACGCCCGAGGTGCCTGCTTGAGCCCATACAAGGCTCGTCTCAACCTGCAAACATGCATCTCCCTGTTTCCAACCTCAAAACCTTCAGGCTGCTCAATATAGACTTCTTCCTCAATAACTCCGTTGAGGAAGGCAATCTTCACATCCATCTAATGAATAAGCCAACCCATCTCTGCTGCTAATGAAATAACTTCTCGGATGGAGGAATATCTAGCCACTGGGGCGAAAGTCTCCTCATAATCGACTCCCACTTTCTGTGCAAACCCCTTAGCTACAAAGTGTGCCTTATACTTCTCCACGCTTCCATCTGCTGCATGCTTGACTTTATAGATCCATCTGGATCCAACCACTTTGTTTTCCCTCTGGTCTGGGCACCACCTCTCATACATCATTCTTCATAATGGAGGCATACTCCATCATGGCCTCTTGCCACACTCCATGCTGTGCAACCTGCTTATAATTGGAAGGCTTGATATCTATAAGCTCTGTCATGAGTGCCATGTACCCAAATCTCTGTGGTGGTTTACTGTGTCTAAAAGATATCTCTGGAGGTGCTACCGGTCTAGAATCACTAACAGTGGACTTGTACCACTTAGGCCGTAGCTTAGGGTCAATCTTTTGTGGAACAACCTCGTGCTGCTCATCCTCCTCATCAGTCTCTTGACTGTCCTTTCCACTAGTCTCCCTCTGAACACTAGTACCTATACCTGTACCCTATGCCTGTGACTTAATACCTCCTTAATCTTCTGTCCCGAGTCCTCTCCCTGTTGGTCCTCTACTTGCATTGGCATATCTCTAGATCCCTTCAAGGCTCGCTCCTCGAATTGCACATCCTTGCTTACCACAATCCTCTTGCGTTGGCACAAAGATGAGGTAGGTCTTGAAGACCTCACCGTAACCAACCGATATCCCCTTCTCTCCTATGGGGTCCAGCTTTGTCCTCTTCTCCCAAGGGATATGACAATAACATACACTCTCAAAGATGCGAAGGTGACTCACATCTGGCCTAGTACCTATATAAACCTCCTCGGGTGTCAATTTCCCCAGAATGGTATGGGGACTTCTGTTCTGTATGTATACAACTGTGTGACATGCCTCTGCTCATAAAAACATCGGTAACCCCTGATTATGTATCATCGAACGTGCTGCACCCACTATAGTCTTGTTCTTGCGCTCTGCCACTCCATTCTGGTATGGGTTATAAGGAACAGTGAGCTCCTTCTAAATTCCCTTGGCAACCCAATATTCCACGAACTCATTAGAGGTGTACTCACCCCCATTATCCGATCTAAGTACCCGGATCCTCCTACTGAATGATTCAATAGTAGAGCTCTGAATTCCTTGAACCTGTCAAAGATCTCATCCTTGGTATTAAGGAAATATATCTTGGTCTTCTTGGAGTAGTCATCAATAAATATCACGTAGTCGCTGAAGCCACTAATTGACTGCACACTCATAGGACCACAAACATCCGAATGGATCAGATGCAAGATCCTTTTGGACCTATGTTCGCTAGATGGAAATGCCTCGCTGACATACTTTCCTAATGCACATCCCTTACAAAGGTCATGCTTCTCAACTGCAACCTTAGACATTTTTGTAACTGCCTGTCTCAAATGACCCAACGCACCAAAATGCAAATGTGCCATCCGTTTGTGCCATAACTCTCTCAAATTAGTGCTGCTACTGACCAATACTTTTGCTTGCTCAAAATGTAATCAACACATTTTCTCACTACGAACCCCAATCATCTTGTCCATCTTTGGCTATAGACCCCTTTGGTCTAATATACACCTTTCCTCCACGGAAGGTAACCTCAAATCTTTTGTCCTCTAGGGTTGAAACCATAGTTTTAAAAACCGGCAAACCGAAATCGAAACCGGCCGGTTTGACCGGTTAGATGCTTGACCGGGTCGAACCGGTTGAAAAACCGAACCGGCCGACCGGTTTAAGACGGAACCGACCGGTTTGGTACCGAACCGGTCGGTTCGGTACAAAATCGGCCGGTTCCGTCTTAAACCGGTCGGTTCGGTTCTGATTTTCCCACTCACGCCCGCGAACTTCAAAAAGTCATTTTATTTTGTTTTTCTTAAACTTTGAACCCTCCTAAACCCTAACAGATTTTTATAAAGGCATACCAGCCCCCTCTAAGAGCCTCACACTTCTCTCATTCATCATTTGGGAGCATTTGGAAGCATTTTGGAGGTTTTGGGTTTTGGAGCAGCATTGATTTTTGAGGAGCAGCCTTGAGGAGCTTATTGGGCAAGTGTTTTGGATAGTTGGTGGTGGATTTGGCATCTCAACTAGGAGGCTATAGTTCATCTTGAAGTTTGGAGGAGTTTGGAGGAGATTCTAGAGGTATGTTGAACAATTTCCACTCATTTTTTTCCATCTTGAAAGTTGAGAGTTGAATGATGAATGATGATTGAATCTTGATTGTT
>JASDQU010104033.1:434029-476020 GCA_032191745.1 Picea mariana
CTTAAGCCTTTACCTTTCAAAACCCCAGATTGCCAGGGACGTCTCCCTTGGGTTTAGCCACCCTAAATAGAAAGAGCCCCCCATCGAGGTGACAGTGGGTGGGGAAGCTCCTGTTACGCCAGTTTGACCCTTACCTTTCAGCTACTTGACCTAAACTACAAACTGAGCGATAACATTTTGGTGTCGTTGCCGGGGAACACTGAGTCAATCTTCCTCAACGACAAATCCTTTGGTAAGCCTTGCCTCAAAGACCTTTCTCTTGCAAGCTTACCTGGTGACTCCACTAGATCTTTTTCCCCCTATTCTTTGGTAGTTTCAGGAAAACTATCTGGCGACTCCACTGATTTTTCTTAGGGTGCCACATTACCTTCTGTGATATTTTCAAGTTATGGGATCATGGCACACTGGGAACAAATGTATCCAAGTATTGATTTCAGAAGCTTTCAAGGATACCCAAATTACTTTGATACAAAATGGCTAGGCAACTCTCCAATGTTTTTGGGCCTCCCAGCTCCTCATATAGTAAATTTTTTGGAGTATTTGAGCGAGATAAAGTTGGGAGGAGAGGATGCTCTTATAAAGTTGTTTTTGTTCACCCTGCCATCCTACTTACAAAATCGTTTTAAGAGTTGTTGCAAGGACAGGGGTATATCATCCTTCATACACCTCATCAGTAAGTTTATCGACCTTGCTAAGCCAGATTGCCAAACGTATGAAGATGTCCTTCAAAACCTCATGGTAACCTTACACCACAAAGGATTCACCACTGAGATTGTAGAAGATCTCAGGAGGGCTTATCATGATCAATACCAAGAATCCTCTGATATAAGAGACGAGGTTTATGAAGACCATTATCAACCCCTTGAAGAAGAGCAAGATCTCTCCCATAATCCAATAGAATGCAACAAAGATGTAACCAAAAACGTGAATTATGAGGATGAAGCACCAGTAATCGCTCCTCAGTCTGATGAAACTCTCCAAGATCCTGTCACTCCTGCACAAGATGAAGAGAATGAGGTAAGTCACTTTGATTCTTTTGATGATACCTTGTTCTATGACTCAGAGAATGAAGAAGGAGTGGAACCCTTGCACGAGCTAGATCCCCTATGTCTCAAGATTGAAGATGTAGAGGCAGATCTTTCACCTGATGATGCTATCCAAATACTTGAAGCTCTTGCACATGAAGGATTAAGCGAGGTACATTGTTCCCCCTTCCAAGTTTTAAATGGTTCTTTGCGTTATGACACAAAGAGTGGAGAAGTATTGGATGTTTTGACTCCTCCATGTTATGATATTGATACTGACATAGCTGATTTCGACGAGTTCAAACATGTTGGGAGACGTAGGTGGGATGCATTTAGTTATGATACAGATCCCATCTATGACATAAAAAGTCATCTTCGAACTTTGCCCTTGCAATTACCACAACAAATTACTTTTGACCAGTGGCAACAAGGAGATGAGGTTTTTACCCATGCCTTCCAAAGGACCAAGGATGACCGAGTACCTTATTTTCCTAATGATTTTCGGTCATACCTTGAGGACTTTGATGACGGTTCTTCTGAGCATTTGGATTTATTTTGTGAAGATGATTGTCAATCACCTATCTGCTCAGATTTTGATACAAGTGAGAACATTGTTTGCCTAAGGAAAGTCTCTCACAGCTTTTCACTCCAACCACCTGTTGTTACTTTACCATGCCTGTCCATTAAAGGTGTGCTTGGGAAGTATGTTTTTAACGTTGAGATTCCTTTTAAGAAAACCCTGATCTCCAAAGGTTGGTTGGGTACTGTGTGTTTCAGTCAGTTTTTCGACTTTTCCTTTTTAGTTTGCCAGTGGTTTGCTAGATCTTTGTCGATCCCTTCTTTGACTTCAGAGCGTGAGGATGTCTTAGGTAGCCAGTTTACAGGCCCTTTTGGTTAGTTTTCTGAACTTTGTATTTTCATGACCCTTTCTTGAAGTGGATTGAGTACTTTCCTCAGAGATGGACTTGGCAGGATTTTATCCCTCCCACCTGCCTGTGGTTGAGCACAAGGTGAACGTGTGAAATCCCAAAGTGTTGGGTGCATCATCATGTGAACAGAAATGAAGATGATGTATTAGCCTCCTGTGAGCAGCAGAGTTGACGAGAAACTCCAGATGACTCTCCTGTGTGAGGCAGTGGGAAAGAAGATCTGTAGAGTGGACGAGCCTGTGGACGAGCACAAGTGAACGTGTGAAGATCTGGTTCTTCTGTGTAATGCAGTGAGCCAGAGATATGGACATCCCCATGGACGTGCCTCTAGTGGATGAGCACTAGTGGGTGTATCAGATCCCTTGCTATATTGTTTAAGAGTCAGACCTGCCTGTAACCCTAATTGTCATGTAAAGGGTACAGATCGACCCCACCTTAATGTGATTAGTAATAAATGTAAAAGATAATTAATCTGGTTAATATTAATTATAATGTGACTTAGAGAGGTCGGCCTTGTTGTGCCAATAGACACTTTTGTTGATAGGNTGTGAAGATCTGGTTCTTCTGTGTAATGCAGTGAGCCAGAGATATGGACATCCCCATGGACGTGCCTCTAGTGGATGAGCACTAGTGGGTGTATCAGATCCCTTGCTATATTGTTCAAGAGTCAGACCTGCCTGTAACCCTAATTGTCATGTAAAGGGTACAGATCGACCCCACCTTAATGTGATTAGTAATAAATGTAAAAGATAATTAATCTGGTTAATATTAATTATAATGTGACTTAGAGAGGTCGGCCTTGTTGTGCCAATAGACACTTTTGTTGATAGGACAAGTCTAATATAAGTAAAGAAAGATTCCCCATTGTGGAATCATATCCTTCATGTGAGTTTGAAAATTTCAGCAAGTACACTTCCCTGGGAAAAGTGCACACCTCTCTTGGGCGCTAGTCTTCTAGGGTTTGAGTACCCTCTTGTGTGCTAGGGTTTATCTTGGTGGTGAAGGTCTTTCTATTGAAGAATATAGCAAAGGATTTGGCTAGGTTTTCTTCCCTTGTTGAGAAGGGTTTCCCAGGATACTTCTTGTGTTCTTGTGCATGGTGCTTCTTCTTGTGATCTTGATTGCTGCAACATTAATGGTTTATGGTTAAAATGATAAAATGGAATGAACTTTATGCTTAAGCCTAGGTTATTGAAAAATCAAAACCACATTGGCTCAGTGTCTAGCATGTGGAAGTTGTCCGTAATGCCTCTTGGAGCCTTAGGAAATTCACTTTATGAGTTAACAATTAAAGTGAATGACCTTTTACTTAATGTGAGTTTAATTAAGTTAAATGCTTAAGTATTTGGCATCAATAACTTAAGTGAGTTGATTAAATCCTAGCCGTTAGATCTAAAGTGAAGGTGAGATCTAATTTCAACCTTTGATCACTTTGGAGATTATCTAGGGTTTTGGATTTAGGGATTTACTCAACATAATAAAAGGCAACCTAAGTGAGAGGATGAGACACACACATAGTGGGGAGATCTCATTGATTGGGTGAAGAGCATTTCATCCAAGTGTGAGTGGGCAAGGTCAGAGGAAGGAGCAAAGGGGCAACAAGGGAGATAATAACCATGTGGGCTTGGTTAATTGTTGCATTATATTTTCCTCAGATGGGCCATTATCCTAGGATGGGAGCCCAAGATTTTATCTAATAAAATCATCTCAGATGTGGTTTTCCCTTCAGGGTTTTTCCAGGGGTGTTTACTCAAATATCTTGTGCAATGTGTTTGGTTTCAGTTTTATGCTTGCGCTGATTTATATGCTTACGTAACCTAGTTGTGCTTTTAATTAATAAAGTGATTTTATTCAAAATTATTAGCTGGGTGCTGGGTTCAAGAGAAACTAACATAGAATTAGAGCTTGGACTTTTGAAGAAGGGAAACCAGGAACATGGGATCAAGATTTGCAGCGAGAAATTTCTTTTTATATTGCAGGTCTGCAAGAAAATTATTTTGCAGGTTTGCCACTGCGGGGTAATTAATTTAAAAAAATGGAGACAAACACAATCATATAATACATTCTCCGTATGGTCCGTACAACTTACGGATTGGCCGAGTAAGCTGCAGATCGATTGGATGAGAAAGATCCAGGTGAAGTCAACGGATCGTGCTGTTGTTGAGATAGTCGTGATTGAGGAGAACGTAGGTTGAAAACTGTGGACACGGGTTGGGATAGGTGGCTACGACAACAACCGTCGTAATAGTCGCCACAACAATTGAGCAAGTGCGGGCTGGCAGAGAACCGCGTGTGTGTTGAAGGAATTGCAGAGAGAGTGCGACCGAGCCAACAAAACAACTGTTGGTTGTGGAGAATCCACCGTACAAGCAAGAGCAAAGGGGTGGCTCGTGGAGAGGAGAGTTGGTGGACAACATGCTAGGAGAGCACATGGGTTGTTGGAGAAAATCCGCCAGCAGAGAACCAACTGCGGTGGCAGAGGAAAGGTGCACGGAGGCTGGGTCGAAAGATTTGTTGAGCAATCCAACAGAGGTAGAGGGGGGCAGTCGGGTTGCAGCAGCAACCGACAGTTGCAATTGCCAACAAGGAGGCACGAGTGGGCAGGTGATCAGAGGTCGTTCAGGCCAAGGGAGTCGTGAGAGCAGCCGGGTTTGATACAGGCGTCCAGCCAAGTCGATCGTACAACGTCGGGCAATGGGAAGAACTGTTGAGCAGTGGGCAGAGTTCAAGGCAACGGGCAGGAAATCTGGGCTGCCATGGGCAGTGGGTAGAAATTTGGGCAACCTCGGGCAACTGGTTGAGATCTAGGCAGCCTCGGGCAGTATCGGGCAATGGGTTAGGGAAATAGGTTTGTGCAACAAAATTTGAGGTTGTAGCAAAAAATTGAGTATTTCAGCAGGTTGCCAAGATGGCTGCATCTGGTTTGCGGTTTGAGGATAGGTTGGATGGGGTTTCCAACTATTGTCCTTGGAAGGAGAGGATCATGTTGGTGTTGATGGAGAATGACATTTGGGAGTTTGCCAACTCCATTGTGGCCCCACCAACGGATCCAAAAGATTTGGCAGTCCATAAACAAAAGGACGTGAAAGCCAAAAGAATTATTCTAGATGGAATGAAGGATCATTTGATCCCTCATTTATGGAGAAAAAAAACTGCCAGGGACATGTGGGAGGATCTGAAGTGTTTGTTTCAGAGTAAGAAAGAAAATTGCAAAATGGTGCTGAG
This sequence comes from Picea mariana, assembly GCA_032191745.1. Classification (NCBI taxonomy): domain Eukaryota; kingdom Viridiplantae; phylum Streptophyta; class Pinopsida; order Pinales; family Pinaceae; genus Picea; species Picea mariana. The sequence continues at coordinate 439,209 of JASDQU010104033.1, forward strand.
AGTGAAGCTCAGGGACATAAAGATGACAGGATCAGACACAGTGAAAACTTATCTCACTAGGATCTGATAGGTTCGAGATGAACTGGTTGCAATCGGGGAAGCAGTGGATGGTTCAGAGTTGGTGAGGATGACCACTCAAAGGCTTCACGAAGGAGTGGACATCGTTCCTCAAAGGGATCGTGGTATGAGAGAAGCTTCTTGATTGGTCAAGGTTGTGGGATGACTTCATTCAGGAAGAACTTCAAGATGAAGCTCTGAATGGAGATCGGTACAAGAATGATGATGAGAACGTTGCTCTTGCCAGGGAGACAAAGATGGGCAAGTTCAAGAAGTTTGTCAGTGGAGAGTCTACCTCTCTAGATGGCAAGAAGAAGGACATGAGCAAAGTCAAGTGCTATACATGTCATAAGTTTGGGCATTATGCGGGTCAATGTTCGAACAAGAAGAAGGGTGTAAATGGGACGCAATCAAATGTAGCTGTGTCGGCAAAGGCTTAGGCAGATGAGTTTGCCAAGAAGTTTGAACAGATGGAGTTCTTACTTGTTTCCTAGACTTCCTTGGGCACCATATCAATTGGTGCATGGTTAATAGATAGTGGAGCCACATGTCATATGATGAGCACAAGAGTTGTTCGAGAGCTTCATAGAGTCAGACTCAGACATGTATGTGGAACTTGGTATGGAGACCAAGCATGCGGTGAAGGGATCTGGGACAATGCCATTCGAGATGGAGTCAAGAGGCTTGTTGAGAGTGATGGATGTGCTATGGGTGCCAGAACTCAGGAGGAGTGTGCTCTCAGTCTCAACGATTGAGAAGAAGGGCTATGATGTACTATTCCAGGATGGAGGATCTAGCTCAGATACAATAGCTGTTCTTGGAGTTAGAGAGAGCAACTTGTATAGGCTAAAGGGCCAACTTATGCGAGCTATGGCAAACAATAGAGTGATAGAGGACAAGGAGTAGGTAGCTCCAAAGGTTGAGCAACTCAGTGGGAGCCAACCTTCAAGTTTAGGTGGGAATGAGAAACCGTCCATGTCTGTCAAGAAGGAGTCATGGTACGAGATGACCATGAGGGATGCTCAGGAGCAGGAGGCTTCTAGGAGCATGATTAGAGGTTAGTCTTCAAAGATGGGTCCGAGCAAGATGGCAGTGATAACTTTCGTTACAGAGGGAGCAACCAATTAGATAGAATGGAGAGCATCTGACAATGAAGATGGAGCCACCTTCGGGTGCTAGAAGCACCTTCCTCACTAAGAGGGAGTGTTGATGTATTTAGCATCGGACATGCACTTCCACATTTGTTCAGCGTCTAGCATGTGGAAGTCGCCTGTAATGCCTATCAGAACCTTAGAAAATTAACTTTATGAGTTAATAATTAAAGTGAATGACCTTTTAATTAATGTGAGTTTTAATTAAGTTAAATGCCTAAGTATTTGGAATTAGTAACTTAAGTGAGTTGATTAAATCCTAGCCGTTAGATCTTAAGTGAATGTGAGATCTAGTTTCAGCCTTTGATGACTTTAGAGATGATCAAGGGTTTTGGATTTAGGGATTAACTCAACATAATAAAAGGTAGCCTAAGTGAGAGGATGAGACACTAACAGAGTGAGGAGATCTCATTGATTGGGTGAAGAGCATTTCATCCAAGTGTGAGTGGGCAGGGTCAAAGGAAGGAGCAAAGGGGCAGCAAGGGAGATAGCAATGGGGTGGGATTGCCTATTTGCTGCATTTTATTTTCCTCAGATGGGCCATTATCCTAGGATGGGAGCCCAAGATTTTATCTAATACAATCAACTCAGATTTGGTTTTCCCTTTGGAGTTTTTCCAGGGGTGTTTACCCAAATATCTTGTGCAATGTGTTTGGTTTCAGTTTTATGCTTCCATTGATTTATTTGGTTAAGTAAGCTAGTTGTGCTTTTAATTAATTAAGTGTTTTTATTAAAAATTATTAGCCGGGCACTGGGTTCAAGAGAAATTAACATTGTCAACAACTCGATTCAGATCACCAATCTCCACATCATCCTCCAATCCTATAGTTGGAGGAGCGTATGACTTTGACGGGGAAGATTTAGTGTACTTGCCTAGCATTGACCACACACCCTCTAAGTCATCTAGACCCACTTTAGGTCAACCCTAGTTTGATGGGGAAGATTTAGTGTACTTGCCTAGAGTTGACCACACACCCTCTAAATCATATAGACCCACTTTTGGTCAACCCTAAGGTTTTTTTATTCTTTGGGCAAAGGACCATTGGACCCGAGTGACTAGGGTTACCCATGCTCAATGAGTGACTAGGGGCCTCACAACTACTAGGAGTTGTCCAAATCTGGACCCCTTCGAGGGGATCCTCTGAATAATCCACCAGAACCTCAAGCATCACTCCTTGATTCACATTCTTCAATGAAAATATACTTGTCCAATTAAAGTTTGTTTATTTATATTGCATGTAAGGGTGCATAGACATCGAGATACAAATTTGAGATAAATAAAGTTAAAGGTCCGTGAGAAAATGCATAGACATTGAGGCTCTAAATGGCCTCCAGAGTCCAAAAATCATTGCACTATAATCAAATGAGTACGTAGCTCATTTGAAGTCTAACTCATTAAACAGACTCAATTGTGTCTAGTAATCTACAGTTTGCTTTCTCTTGGTGAATGGCTTGAACAATTGCTGCTATTCGATGTTTTAAATTAGTTGGCACTATTGGGAAACCTATAGGTTTCAATTAGTTGACACGATTGAACAACTAGATCCCCTTCTAGGTTTTAATCTTAGAACCCCACAATTCCTAGCTAAAGGGGTGTAGGAGGAAAGGTTACAACTTACAAGGTCCTATTTTGCATATATGTTGAAATGTTGAAAATGCTGTTAAGTTTGTTGAAAGTTGAAAGACACCCCAATTTCTATCTTTTCCATGTAAGGTCCAATCGGTTTCATTACATCACCAAACATCTTGAAATGGGGGTCCCACCTTAGCTTTTAATACCAAATTTAAGTTAATGAAAGTAAATATAAGTAAAGGTAAATGTTTACAAATTAAGATTAGAAGTTATTGGGTTTGTATTAACATGGAGACTTAGGTTCAAACCCCCCTGAGTGGTTGCAGATGAGGCTAGGTGCAAGTCCTGGATGACTATGACAACATAATTTTTCTCCTCATAGAGCGACATCTTAGCCAAAGGGATTCTATAAGAAGTGTTAACCCCCAAACAAAGTTAAATACAATTCCAAAAAGGACAAAATGACCAAGTCAAAAGTGATTGACTAGATGATGAAAAGGGTTGGGTTTCTTTTTTGGTAGTTGGGAGTGTTTAGAGTGTTTTTTTGGTTTTTTAATTTTTTATTTTTAACCTTGAATGGTTCACTAGGCCACATGGGCTTGGTCCATGATTCAGTGGGTTGGACCAGTTCTATCCTGAACTAGGCACTAGAGAAAGCTTTCAACATAAACCCCTTGTCCTCCTTTGTCAGTCGAGCGAACTTTGTTCCTCTCCGGAGGCAGAATAAATTCACTCTCGGTCTCAATACGCACTAGCTGGATCTTTAATTGTACGAAGCACTATCTACTCCCACCCACAATTGGTAATCTGGCTCTTATGGAACTTTGCAATAACAACTAGCTTTGGAACAGGAAGTGACGCTAGGCAAGGTGCTGGCTCTCAAACTAGGATCCTATTTCTTCTTCTCTCCCGTCCCTATCCCCCCTCCCTTTCTTCTTCTCTACTATGTTACTGCAATAAGTGTTCAAGCCCGAACCCAAGGGAATAGACCAGCTCTAGAGATTTGGTAAAATTTCTGGGTGAAAGTGAAAACTCTAGGCGGATCACTACCAACAATTAATGGAGGTCTGGCTTTGCCCTCCTTACATAACCATAGTACATATAAGTATTAGATCTGTTCAAGTTAGAACTGGTTCAATACATTGGTTTACGTTGTTTATGGCTAAACTAGTTTAGAATCGACTGGTTTGGTTTGAACAGATCAATTCTGATAACAATGTATCAAGAGGCCACATTTCAAGATTTTCAGTCTCCTCTTCTTGAAGGTACTCCTCTTGATGTCTGCTCTAGATCCTTTAGACAACGTTACAACACTACTTACTTGATGTGCTGAAAGACACTTCTACAAATTATGCCATGTGTTTGACCTAGTCAACATTCGAGCAACACATTCCCCATATTCAACAAAAATCGAGAACAATTTCCTCAAAGCTGGGAGGAATTGATGAGACTTAGTCTAGTGAACACGTGCAAATATGCAAGATAGTTTTACTTATCTTTTATCCTTTTGGATGACTTAGTTAAAAGTGATCACTCACCCACTTTATTGTATTTTATGGGAGACTTGGTGAGACTTGATCATTCACCCACAATTTTGTACTCTTATATGTAGGTAATACATATGAGTGTACAACATGTGTACAGTTCTGACAATCCTCTCTTTTGTGTGCATACTTGTCTTTGCTTATTTACTTGTGTGTGGGTTCCCGTATATTGGAAGTATTGTGGTCATATTGAAGGCAACGAAAAATTTGAAACACATGTTGAACAACATTGTTTACCCGCTTTGATATTGTGTTAGAATTTAAAGGAGAAAATTTGAAACACATGTTAAGCAACATTGTTTACCCACTTTCATATTGTGTTAGAATTTAAAGGATGCAAGTACATCGAGAAGAGTATCTACATAGGGCTAGCCAAAGGTAGGTTTCCCATGGCGTGTACAACTCTTTCAGTTACATCTTAGGTACTATTGTTGCCTTATACACACCTGGGAGACGTAGAAGTAATCTTCAATCCACTCGGTGTGTCCTTGGGGGCAAGTGAGAGTTAAGGTGCTGTCACCTAATCCTCAACTTCTCCATCTAGGCCAACTCCCAGCGAAGCCAAGGGGGGTAGTCCCTAACAAATATACTAAGGCTTGAAACTAATCTAAGTACAAGAATTGAATCTAGGAGTTTAACTTTCATTAACCAACATAAATCAAAATCATACATAGATCAATTATTCACCACTAGATACATAAAACATATACTTGCATAAAAAGGATACATGAGACACAATGTTGGATGCAAGTAAAATCAAATTGCTTCAAATAAATGACTGAAATAAAATGTGTGAAACATATGGCTTTGTAAATGTATAAATGAGACCAGTGCCTTAAAGGTATCGTGGGCAATGTAGATTGTGTGTTTTATTAAGGTTTATTGATGGTAGGTTAATGAGATAAATTTTAATTGCATGGAAAATAAAGTGTTTGTGTAAACTAGATTTGGCCCTTTAGAAAAAGTTCCTAAAGTGGAGGTTGAGCTTGCCGAATATCCAATAGGGAGGTACCTCTGATTTTGCAGACAAGCTCAAGAAAATGTGGGAGATCCAACAGGGAGAACCTAGATCTCGAAGTTCCTGCTAGATATCTTCACAGACTCTCCTACGTTTCCACTAAAGCAAAGTTCTCTTTAGGATTTTCCTAATTAGTCTATCACCACTCACCAACCCAACGTGTATGAAACTTACTCCCAGAAGATCGAGACTAGCTCGCAACTGGAAGGGTCAGCAACCGCACTGGGAGCTGAGGGTAGTTGTTTATTTTAAACAATAAAACAAAGTACTGAAAGGGAAATGTTTTTTAATTACTAAAGTCTTCATTGACCAGCTTCTTGCGAGGAACTAAGGAGATTGTTTATTTCCAACTTTGAAATTGCATGAAATGGAAGCTAACTAGCAATTAGTATTCTACTTTGCAAAATCGAAATCTAATCTAGATTGTGGTTTTATTTTAACTTTAAAGCTGATGTGAGTATGTTTGAGCACTTAAATCAAAAGGGCAAATTGAAGCAAGCTAAGACAGAAGATACCAAAACACAACACAACCCCCTCGGGGGGGAAAACAAAGTGAGGTCTCCTTTGGCTCACTTTTATTATCTTGGTTACAATTGCTCTTTGAAGAGTCTTAAGATCTCTTTAAATGAGATGTGGACCCTTATATATGGATCAAAAAAGAAAAAATCACTTTTACAATAGTTTTCAACAATGTAGGGCCACCTTGGGGGTCTTAGAAACTTCAATTATTCGAATTTTCGGTAGAGTATCCTCTTGTTTTCTCACCAACCTGCACAAAACAACAAACAAAAGATAGCAAGGGATGGCCAAAAACACTTTAAGAGTGTCTTTGGTTATTAGTATATAAAGCCCAAATTTCTTCCAAGTGAATTTATTGAAATTTTGCAAGAAAGGAATCAAAGAATCAAGCTAGAAAGCTTGCTTCCTTGGGATGTTTTGCTGCTGTTTTAAGGCAGCAAACTACAAGCACTAAATTGCTCAATATTTATATGAAGCACTTAGAAAAATAAACTACTTTTATCCCTTTAAAATTTAGAAGCAAATCTTGATAAAACTAACATTTTCTAGTCTAGATCTTATGCTCTTTAAATGAAACTTTTAGATGCAAAAGTAAATCTAGCTTTTCCTATATATGCAAAATTGAATTTAGATATCTTTAGACTTTAAATCAGATTCAAATAACTTGCATATATGATCTTAAGGTAACCAAAGAAATAATATTATATTGAGAAAGAGAAAGAGGAAGATCTTCAAAGCCTTGGAACCTTGGGCAATGTGGGGTCTTCTTGATGAATCAAAGAGGGTCTCTTTGTCTTTCTTGAAAGCTTGAAGGAGAAGAGAGTGCAACAATGCCTATTCTCCTCTTCAAGTTATGAGATCCTGTACACTTAGATATTTCTTGCCAAAGAACTATTAGTAGAATAGTGTTACTTGCATAAAAAATCTTAAGAAAGCATAAATATTAACCGAAATGAGTGTGCAACATAAAATATTGATAAACAAAAAACAACAAGATTATAAAGCAACCTAGCTCTTCTAATCTTACCCTTCTTGGAGACAACTCCACTTGAAGGCTACAATCTAACAATTAAGCAAGAAAAACAAAGCAAATTACCTCACAAATTAGCACACCATTGACAAATGAGATCCACACATGAAGCTTGATCACCAAAATTTAGCCTCCAATGCCTTTTATTCCAAAATATTGATAGTACAAATGATATTACAATACAATCCTTCCAAATGCTCCAATTAGTTTGCAATGGGCAACAAGCTTTATTATATAGCCAAGGGTGAAGAGTTTCCCATGGAGGAGGGCACACCGCTTGGAGAAGAGGGGCACACCACTTGGAGGGAAAAGAGGTGCCAAGTGTGTGAGGTGGGGCTGCCACCTCTCCCAAAGCTTTCACAAATAGCCACACAAGGGGATTAGGTGGAGAAGGAGTTGCCACCTCTCAAAAAGTTAGTGAGTTTACATATGGGTGCGCCACCTCTCTCAAGGAGGGCGCACCTAATCTTGGACCACACTCATTAACTCCAACAAATCTTACCCAATCAATCTAATTCACCTCTTACTTGTTTCTTGTGGCTGCCACATAGCCTTTTAGGATTTATTCCACCTAAAACATGTTTAAACATGTTTCCCAAAATTTAGCATTTGCTGATTTTCTTTGATTTTCTATATATTTTTTGGGTTTTTTTGAGTAAAATTGTCTTTATGGTGATTAAAATCACTAATTTTACTCATCAAAATGGGTACTTAAGTAATGTGGGTTCTCTAGGTCCAAAGATGAGCACCCCCAAGGGATAGGAAAACTCCTTAGTACCATTTTTTATTACAACTTTATTTTTTAATTAAATATTTCTGTTTTGCAGAAATTTTTTAATTAATTGAAAAAATTAAAAAATCCTAAGGGGGACTTAACACATTTACATAAGACTTTAGGAGTATGTTTAGCATGATAATATACATTAGACACTAAGCTTAGATCCATGTTAAGGCCTAACCATGAGTATATACTCCAGCTTTGGAGAATTGAGTGAAAAAACTCATAAATTATAAATTGCCTTTAAACGGTAAAATATAATTAATAAGTAAAAAAACACTCCAAAGTAACAACTCATGCCTAAGTCGAAGGTGGCTAAGACCTTTTACAAGTTCATCATGCAACATCTCTTATTACAATTTGTATGGAAAATGTGAAAATGTTGGTCTTATTGACAGGCTGAACTTCTGAACTCTGAATTTTGAACATAAAATGTTCAATCTTTGGCGGCTCGCTGGAAGTCCATCCTAGTGCAACTTTGATGGATAACAGGTACATTATGTCTTTTATAGCCGAAGCCTAGTGCGTTAGCTCGAGCGTTGAGTGCTTTGAACTTCATGCAGGAGGACTCGGGGTCGATTCTTTGGGTTGGATGCCTCTGTTGCATACCTCACTTGATGTCTCTGCTGGGTTAGGTGCCATGATCAGCGGTGATAGGTTTGCATTGGGTACCATCTGCAAATGCGGGGAAGTGCCTAGGAGTTTCCCTGCAAGGCGTTCCTTGGAAAAAAAATTACATCTTTTATAGCATTGTAGAGTCATTATGGTGGTTTAGCTACCTAACAATTTGATGAACATCATATTGGTCACAATATAATATGATCACCTGCTATGAAAAGTAATTTTACAATAATATAAGTGATTGTTAATAAATGTTCACATATTAAGAACAGATGTTGGAGCTTTCTGTCTGCTCCTCCAACATTAACATGGGCGAGAGTAACTATTAACTTGGCTCTGGCACTACTATTACAGACTGCTCTCCTTGCACCCTGCAACACAACTCTAGACATAGAGAGAAGAAGAGGTGTTAGCATGCAATGCAATGTACTCAAACTCTTTGGGAAATTGGTGATTGATTTATCTTACTGGATATATAGAAGTACAATTTTATGGGAGGCAGAGGTTTTAAGTTGGTACTTTGTGTTAATGACTTAAATTTTTTCTCACAATTAGATGTTGGTCCTGAATCTGTTCTTTAATCTCTCTTCTAAAGAGAAAAAATACCTTTGCATTCTGTATAGGCTTAACATAATCAAGAAGAATTGGTTTTCTACTTCAATATTTTCTGTTTCTTGTAAAAGTTTTGATACCCAGCAAAGAGGTAATCTAGCTCCATAGATTTTAACCTATGTTACTGGATCCGTCTGGTTTGAACGCCGGATCCGTGGATCCGCGTTTCAGATCCGGATCCGGATCTGGATCCGCCCAGAAACAGGTGGGAACCGCCACGTAGACATTTCTGTTTGCAGAGGAAACGGATCTTGAGAAGAGGAGACGGATCCCGAGGAAACCGACCCCACACTCGCACGGATCCAAGGAAAGTCAATGTCGTTTTATGTCTTTTTAGGTTTTTGGAAACCGTGCATAGTGCAGTCAGCAGGTCACGGGTAGTGGAAACTGTGGTCAGCGGCTACGAGCAGCCAGGCGCATGAGCAGTTGAAGCTTGACTGCTGCTTGAGTATTTTAATTTACGATTTAGTTTAGTGTTTAAACTTAGTTTAGTTTTAGTATTTAATTTAGTTTAGTTTTAGTATTTAATTTAGTTTTAATTTTAATTTAGTTTAGTTTAGTTTTAATTTAGTTTAGTTTAGTTTTAATTTTAATTTAGTAATTAGTTTAATTTAGTTTTAGTATTTAATTTAGTTTAAATTTAGTTTAGTATTTAGTTTAGTATTTAGTTTAGTATTTAGTTTATTTTAGTATTTAGTTTTATTTTATTTTAATTTAGTTTAGTAGTAGTTTAAACTTGTATCAGTTCTAGTGTTATATTTCTAATGTATCGGTTCTAATGTTTTATTTCAGTCTACATAATTACAAATTATCTAATGATATCAGTTTTAATGTTGTGATTCATGAATGTTTTTTATTCTTAACTTTGAATATATTTAAAAAAAATATTAATATTATTATAATTTTTGTACGTGGCGTTTCCCTGCCGTATCGGGATCCTGGCTTTTCAAAAATCTGACGGATCCGTATGCGTTTCCGTTTCCTGGTAACATAGATTTTAACCCAGAAAATTTAAATCTTACTGCAGAAATAAAATTCTGATCTATACTATGATTACACAGCTGAGTATATATTTAATGCACAGTGGAAAATCAATAGCCAAACACAACAAGACACAAGATATACCCTGGAAACAACTCCGGGGAAAACCAGCAAAGGAGGGCTTTATTCTTCTTTTCTTGAGCAAATATCAGCAGCAATAATACAAGATACAACTCAGAAATTTATATTATAGAAGATCTGGAATGTTTCAACACTGAGAAACCTTCTCAAAACGCCTCTCCTGACATCTGTACTGCCTGCTAAAATCCAGCACACTTCTGCTATCAAGATCAGCCCTGTACGGTCCTCTCTTGGCCCCTGTACGGCTCAACTCCAGCCCTCACGGCCCCTGCTTATGCCCAGGTGAATCGGCCCAGGAAGAGTAGTTCTCTGAACTGCAAACAGGCCCCTTCTAAGATGCTGCCCTGCTCTCAAAAATCTGCAGAAAAATCAGTTTCTTGGGTAAACCCTTACGCCCCCTCCTTTCTCTCTCAATCACCCTTCAAAGATGATCACAATAGAATACAATTGCTTGTGCCCTCCCCCTCACTTTGTATTCTTGAATTGACCTATCTGTAGATCTTTCTAAAGAGATCAATGATCCACATTTGATCTTATCTCTTCAGTGGGATCATAACATTTAACTAACAAATTAAATTATTTTCTAAGGAATCCTTAGAAAAAATAGGACAATAAAGTCACTGACAAATTAGAACATAAGTTATCATACTTTCCTAAGTTAAACTTAGGCAAGACTAATAAAGAGTTCACTTGGGTGTTTAATGTCCCCCTTATGCTCTAGGACACAAGAACATAGGTAGACACCTTCTCTCCACTACAATTTTAACATTTCTTCTAAGAGAATTAATGCTTTTACTTTGGGCAAAGGTTCAATGTAAGTACAATATGGTTGTATACATCCTAGATCTCTCTGTAGTGAATATGGGAAGGCCTTCTATTCTGATGTTTGTATTTTAGCATTTCATAATGTTTTACTAAAGAATGGATTTATTTTCCTTGTCAATTTGCCTTTTTTCGGGTGTTCACTGCCTTATAATACATTTTCTCTGTTAGCAGAAGAGGAAGCATCAAGGCTAAGGTTTTTTGTTGATGAACCTGCATATACAGATCTTCATTGGGTAAGTTATTGACATACTATATGTTTTGTAGCAAGAGAGAATTTTACTTGTTATTGTCTACAACTATGCTTGACCAAATGTAAACTGCAAATATATGAATAAATATGAAAGAGAAAATAATTGCAGTATGAGCAATGTTGTTGTGGACGAAGAACACAGCAATGGTGGATACAAAAGCAAGACTTACATAAGTACTTAATCCAGGGGAAACAATATATACAAACAAAGCCACATATACCACAATCAAATCCCTGTTTTTGTTGGGATTTGATTTGTTACTTCCAAAGTCAATATTTGATTCAGTCTTTCTGGCTTTGCGCTATGCCATTCATTTTACATGCTTATTTTTTAATTGATTGTAATCTGGATGTCGACTGTTTATTTCAAATCTACATGGCACTCTTGAACACAATTATGCTGCTTATTGACACTAGTCATAGCATGCATGTGTCCATTTCTTCCTGAACATGTACATGCTCATTTGCCATTGTAGTCTATATTGTTTGTTTTATGGTCTGTTAACTGAAAGGAGCCACTAAATGACCCTAAATCATTTTCAAAGTATATATTCTTATGTTACAATATTAAATTCAGAGTTGAGATTGTTATAATTTTGTAGGCACTGATGACCTAGATTATGCATCATCGGGAAATGATTTAGCTTCTGGCTTACATTGCTTAAGCATGTTGCATGATCTTATTCCTCTTTTGACAAAGGAGAAGAAACTCTGTTATTATCTACAACACATCTATCATTTCTCTGGGCTTCTTAATGGCCACCAGAAGAGCATTATATCAATCACTCATTACCTGTCACATGGTTCATGTTCGAATTCACCACCAATGAAATTCGGCTGCAATTCACCAGTGGATGAAATTCGGAAAAAAATTGCCATCAAGTTTGTTAAAATATATATTTCAAATTTTCAAAAATAGAAAAGATAACGTGAAAATTACTAAAAGTTGTTGCGATCTTCGTCTAACACATGATACATAAAAAATGATAAAATATGAACAAATAAGTATTATGAACCATGATGAACTAGTAAATGAATATGAACCATAAAGTTTAAGCAAATTGATAAATAAACAAGTATGAAGCATGATAAAATGTTAACAAGACCTAGGGGTTTTTGAAATTTGGCGAATATGAACAAATTTCAACACATCTTTTTAAATTCGCCAAATTCCAAATTTCAGCAATGAAATTCAGCGAATCATGTGACTTAGTTAATTACTATGCAATTACACTGTTTCTATGCAATCATGGGATGTTTCTGCTGACCTAGCCTTTTGACATATGTCCTGCATTTGAATCTCCACAAGATTTTTTTGTTTTGTTTGCAATAATACCTTTTTTAACAGATGTTTTGGGGATGAGGATTGGCTTTAGCCATTAGTGTCCAGATATTAGCATCAGGTGTAATAGCGTATTGTAATTATTTTCCTAAAGTTTTGCTGAAAGCAATTTGTATATAAATTTTTTTTTTCAGTGTGCTGCTGTTGTAAAAGATGCCTGATGTACTTCAATTTTGTCTTCAGGCCTCTTGGCAATCTTTAGAATTTTTTTGTAAGGTTGTGAAGTTGGTTTTTACAATCATTCTTTTCACTTTTATGTTGTGGGATCTATTGACTGGATTTACTGTTATTGGTGATGTTTTGAGTGTTTGCACACAATCTTTTGTTGTTATGCTTGAGGATTCTTAAGTTGGTTTTCTTGAGTTTTCCTTTATATGTTTGCTTATTTTCTCTGTCTGTTGTTTTATCTCTAGTCCTAAGTTATAAAACATTGTGACAAATTTTTTTCTGTTGATGTGAGCTTGCTAAACTTTCTCACATAAATCGAAAGTTTGCATTGAAACTCCAATCTGTAATATTTTGGCTTCTTGTATAGTTATAGTGTCATTGGCATAGTGCTGATGTGCAATTAATTAAATTTTCCCTGTGACTGAAATGACTGTTGTTTACCTTTTTCTTGGTTACAGGGAATGTTTGTACCGGCGATAAAGGGACAGGCAAATGAGGAACAGCAGCAGGAGTGGCTTCCTCTTGCATATAAGATGCAAATAATTGGTTGTTATGCGCAAACGGAGATGGGCCATGGTTCTAATGTCCAAGGGCTTGAGACAACTGCAACATTTGACCCAGATACTGATGAATTTGTGTTAAATAGCCCAACATTGACTTCAACCAAGGTGAACAAAGGACATGAACTTTCCTGTCAAATCCAATTTTTTGAATGTAGATATGCTCTTTTTAACTTGTTATATGCCACTGTTCTTGTTGAGTTTCATGACAAAAAATGCAGCAGTTTTATGCAACTGTTATATATTGTATTTTATTTCTATATAAACAGTATGTACATCTGAGAGTGTGTACTTGTCCCCAATGCTAATCATTGGTCTCTCAGAGATGAGACATCAACAGATAATATTATCTCAATTCAGTTGAAATCTTTTTAATTGTTGAGGTCTCTAGATGGGCCCATAGTACATGCACCATATAAGCCATAGTTTCTCTCAATTCAATTGCACTCTACTTGCTTATTTCCCTCAATTTTGTGGTTGACGAACCTGTCCAGGTGCCTCAATGAGATGGCCTTGTTCCAACTGCAGTTTCATCCACTTCATTAAGATTTCTCTGTACTAAGGTGTCAAGTGAGGTCCTATCCCCAATTTCTATGTAGTTGCTTGCAATTTGTAGTCGTTTATCTCTTCTGTATTTACCTTTTTTCCCTCTATCAGTGTCGTGTCTCCTCAGTAACCCAGGCCTCTATGGGGCACTCCAGTAATTGATATCAAGAAATTACTATACCCTAGGATCAGCGTTCCTTTTGCTGGATATGTCTGTGATTCTACACCAAGAAGTTGATCTTCATCCCAATCATTCAAATTATAGCATCCTTGTTCATTATATCAAGAATTATATGCACGTGTTCAAAACTTCCTGAAGTCTATCCCCAAAACAAAGAAAGAAGTCTTCACAGTTCTGACTAGACTCCACAGCTTACCATGATCTTCTATTTCTTTGTTTATCTTGCTAGCTCACATGCACAAGTTCATTATCAGAATTTCCAACCCATAAAGCACACAAGCCCAATAGTTAGTTGTTATAGAGAGTAAGATGAAATTACAGTGTTGTGAAATTGATCTTAAGGCATTGTTTATATTAATACAAATATATGAACACTAAGCATTCCCATATCCTCATTGAGAATTAACTGAAAGTATCTGCATTTGAATAAGTTCTAATCTTGGTTTCTGCTGCATCTGCATGTTTCATGTATGTTCATGTGGATCATTGTAGCTTACTTGATGGTTTCCCCGTCTATGTATGTACACATGAAAAGTGGTGGCCAGGAGGTTTAGGAAAAGTATCAACACATGCAGTTGTATATGCCCGCCTCATAACTGATGGTCAGGACTACGGAGTGCATGGTATATTTTTATTTCAAAGTTTTGTTTCCTTCAGGCCAATAATTTTCTCTATACACTATGGCAAACCACAAATAGACATCTCTAGATCTCTTTAAGTTGTCAAAAATTAGTAAGAACGTTTTTTTGGAACTTGGATACAAATATAATGTGCTGAACATGCTCTTGATTTTGTTTGAACTCAGCTTTTATTGTTCAAATACGGAGTCTGGAAGATCACCAATCACTTCCAGGAGTTACAGTCGCTGATATTGGTATGAAGTTTGGAAATGGTGCATATAATACCATGGATAATGGGCTACTGAGATTTGATCATGTTCGGATACCACGCAAGCAAATGCTAATGCGGTTTGTTCATCTTCTGTAAAATTGTATTTGTAAAGTAGACTAGAATGTTTGTCAACACTTTCTATTCCAGTACATAGAAGATAATGCACTAGTTAATATTATTTCAAAGAAAAGAATGAACTCATTTAACTTAAATCTATTTGAGTTATTTGAATTTTTTCATTGAAATATTAACTTAAATCCATCCAATTATTCTCTGTTTATACATTTATATTGTCATTGTACAAGGAATAACCCAGCTACATGCTGCAGTTTTATCCAATTGAACCTTATTGTATCTTTAAAGCTCATCCACAGACTAATTTGATATCATAGCATATATAAGACCAAAATATGGGCAAACAGGACATGAAGAGATTAAGCAAATTCAGGATTTGGGAGAGAAGGGTACAATCAATGGGGATTGGAATAGTTGAAAGTATTAGGTATTGTTAGAACCTGAAGTGAACTGCATGCAGGTTTAATTCATGTTAATTGACAACTGGAAAGCTACTCTTTCTTTTTGGTCATTTATTTTTTACCATAAGGCACAACACTGCAACAAAGTGCATTTTTTCTCCTAGATAGGGGCAAGGTTTGTAGGCTTTTCATGTCAAAATAGTTTTTCTTAATTTGATATATCTTAACAATATCTTTGCCCTATGCAATCATACAGCATGTGATTTAATTTTTGGAACTGTATCCTATGGGGACTTTTATAACTTATCTGATATTTGTTTTGGCAGGCTTTCTAAAGTTACCAGGGAAGGGAAATATCTGCATTCTGATGTCCCTAGGCAACTTGTTTATGGAACCATGGTTTTTGTGCGACAGACAATTGTCTCAGATGCTTCTAATTACCTCTCACGGGCTGTTTGCATCGCCATGAGATACAGTGCAGTCAGACGACAATTTGGTTCTCAGGCTGGTAGTCCTGAAATTCAGGTATCAGTTGATCTATAGCTACGATTATTCTTTTTTTCACAGATTTGGTATGAGGGCTATTTGCTTGTTTAATCTTTGAGGAATACCAAATGGGTCTCTTATTGTCATAAGGTGTGCTGATGTAAATTGTAGTTTGTACAATCTTTATTAAGTTTGACACATTTTAGTCAGATTTTAAATTTGTCAGGATCTCTAATGTAATGAATTTTTTTTCAAGCCTAGGTGACTGCTGTCTTAATATTCTCACGCTAAATAACTCAAACAGAATTTATTTAACAACAGAAAATTAAATTTTGGAACATTGCATCAATCACACAAATAGCTGAAAAAATGAACAACGGAAGAAATAAAACACATACACAAGGATTTCTCCTTCAAATAAGCTTTTCATTCCTTTGATCAAAGCTTACAAGGTGAGCCCTGCATCCTGCTTTGAACCAGCGACTGTACGGTCAATAAAATCACCTCAAACAGCAGTGTATGACCTGTGAAAAGAGTGTACAGCTACAACAGTACATCCTGCTCTATTTCTGCCTTTCTTGGACAGCAAATCTCTCTTTCTCCCTCCCAATCACTAAATCACAGCCCCAACAATACACTGTATGGCCAGAGCTGAAGGTGAATGGCCAGATCTTAAGATGTATGGCTTGTGCATGAAGAAAAGACAGCTATAGTGGTGGTCCGACCTGCATGGCCTGCTGTACTTGCTAGTCTCTTTAGCAGATGTGCTCTTCTTCTGTTTCGGATGCACTCTCCCTTCCTGCATCTCTCTTTCTCTCTTCTCATGTGCGTGAGATCTCTCCTATATTTTTTCTTTGAGATAGGATAACTAATCTACTCAATCTTAGCTGCTACCTATCTCAATCATGAGATGTACGACGAAGACTAAATCCTGATTTAAGTCACTAATGTTCTAGAACTTCTAGAACATTTCATTTAGATTCCTAAGACTAGTCGACTTCAAAACAGAATTTCACTTTTATTTTTTATTTTTCAAGTGAAATTACAAGATAGAATTAGTGATCACCTTTCCAAGGTGGTTACCAAAGAAATGTCTCGAACCACTTCCTGCACGTTCACATTGAACCTATGCAAGAAGTTCCTGCTTGAGCTACATTTCTCAACACTCCCTCTTAGTGAGGAAGGAATTTTACACCAATCCAAGTCTATCTTTGAATGTTTCAAACTTCCCTTTTGCTAAGGGCTTGGTCAAAATATCAACTACCTACTGATATGTGGTAATATACTGGAGCTTCACTGCTTCCTTTTGAATCTTATTTCGTATGAAGTGATATTTGATCTCTATGTGCTTGGACATGTCATGAAACATTAGATTCTCCAACTATGGGGTCCAACTCTTGATCAAACAATCTCGCAAGTAACTTGCAAAGTCAGATGGCCTCATAACTAACAGTACTGGATGCGATGTATTTTGCCTCTGCTGAGCTAAGTGAGACATAAGTTTGCTTCATGTTGAACTAGGATATCATTCCTGATCCCAAGTTAAAGCAACACCCTGAGGTGCTCTTTATGTCTGTTGCATTGCCTACCCAATCTGAGTTTGAATACCCTTGCAACTTCACTTCACTATCTCCAAGATATCTTAGATCATACTCCATTGTGCCCTTAAAGTATCTCAGCACATGTTTTGCTACCACCCAATGCTCTTGCCTTAGCTCCACTATGAACTAATTCAAGGTGTTTACTGCAAAATATGTATCTAGTTGTGTTGACCAAATACATCAAGGAACCTATTAGTTGCTTGTACAATGTGTGATCCACCAACTTTGAATCTGAAGCTATCACCTTATTCAGATTAGTGATCATGGGTGTGGGCACAGGTTTGCAGTCCTCCATCCGAAACCTCTTCAGGATCTCAACTGCATACTTACCCTACCAAAAGACATATCTCCCCTAGTCTCTACCAAACCTCCAAACCATAAATAATGCATCATGCTAACGTCCTTCATCTTGAACTCAACTTCCATATTGGATTTGCACCTTGCAGTGAGCTTCTTTGTACCTGTAAGAAATAAGTCATCTACATACAACACCAAAACAAGTAGATCAGTCCGAACAAATATATAATATAAGTTAGGATCTGTTTCACTTTTGGTGAAGCCCATGCTTTGCAAATATCCATCTATTCTGGAATACCATGCTCTCGGTGCTTGCTTGACTCCATACAAGGATTTCTTAAGCTTGTAAACATCAAATTCCTTGCCATTTATCTCAAAGATCTGAAATTTCTCTATGTACACTTCGTCATCAATGATCCCATGAAGGAAAGTTGTCTTCACATCCATTTGATGTATCCTCCATCCCATCAATGAAATTAAGGAGATAATTGTTCTAATGGAAGTGTACCTAGCGACTAGAGCAAGTGCCTAGTGACTGTAGCAAATTTCTCCTCATAGTCCACTCCCTCTTTTTGGGAGAAATCCTCTTGCCATGAACCTTACCTTGAACTTTTCAATGATGCCATCTACTACATGCTTGATCTTGTAGAGCCACTTGGAACTCACTTTTAACTTCCCCTTCGGTCTTGGCAATATATTCCAAACATCATTCTTCATGATGGAGGTGTACTCTTCCACCATGACATCCTGCCATACCCGCTGGCCTACGACCTCTTGAAAGTTGGAAGGATTAGAATTTATGATGTTGCTCATCAATTGCATGTAGTATGGAAACTCTTCAGAGGTTTTCTCTCTCTAAATGTGTTCCTAGGAGCCTCAATATACTCTTGAGCATCCCTTAATGTTTGAGTGAACCATCGAGGTCTCTTGATAGAAGTGTAAGGTGTTACTATCTCCCTCTCTTTACCTGAAGGTTGCTGTACTGCTTTGGAAGTCATTGATGACCCTAGCTCAACCTTCGAAGCTTCTTGCTCCTCATCCTCTGTCACTGAAATAGTCTCATCGGACTTCCTGGATGCAAAGTTTTCCTCAAATTTTACGTCTCTGCTCACTACTGTCTTTCTTTTCTCTAGATTATAGACCCTGTAGGCCTTTGAAGTCTCACTGTAACCTACTAATAAACCCTTCTTGTTGGTGGGTTCCAACTTAGTCCTCTTTTCTACTGAGCCAAAGATGCAAAAATGATTCACCTCTGGCATTCACACCAGTGAATGCACACCAGTGAATGCCTCCTTTGGTATTTTATCCTCCAATATCTTGTAAGGACATCGGTTCGGGATGTAGACTGATGTGGTGCATGCTTCTGCCCAAAGAAACATCGACAAGTCCTAGTCATAAATCATGGCCTTAGCAGCCCCTATGATGGATCGATTCTTCCTCTCTGCCATGGGTTGTATGGAACAATCAACTCCCTCTTGATTTCTGCCTCCTTGCAAAAACCTTCAAACTCCTTGGAAGTATACTCACACCCATTGTATGATCTCAACTTTGATCTTCTTCCCGGTCTAGTTTTCAACTAGAGCTTTAAACTCTTGAAACCTTCTAAAGACCTCATCCTTGGTCTTTAGGAAATAGATCCAAGTTTTGCGAGAGAAGTCATCAATGAAGGAAACATAGTACATGCTTCTTAAAATTGATGCTATTAACATCGGCCCACAAACATCCGAATGCACTAGGTCTATAATTTCCTTACACCTATTATCACTGCTTGGGAAAGAAACCTTGGCATGCTTGCCAAGTGTGCACCCTCTACATACTCCATGTTTCTCAATACTAAACTATGGAGTTTGGAAGACCTGTGACTATCTCCCTCAAAATAAGCAATCCTTGTGATGCAGGGGCCCCTTCCTCTCGTGCCAGCATTCTCACAAGCCATCACTGTTATGAACTAGTGCTCAAACAAGTTCACTCTCAAACTGTAAAGATTACCTTTTCTAACCCCTATTACTTGAGCTGTATCTGGGCTAGATTCTTTCCGTTTGATGAGGACCTGCTAGTTCTTGAACTCAACTGTATAGCCCTTATCCTCCATGACTGAAACTGAAAGCAAATTGTTTCCGAGACTTGGAAAATCAAGATATCGTTAAAATCTAAAGTGTTACTTGACTTGAGCTGGAAGGGAATAGTACCAATTCTTGCTACTGGGTACTTGGCATCATCACCAAGTTCAACCTGTACTCATAAGTTCTGCTTCATTAGACTAGAAAATCATTGTCGGGCTGAGGTCATTTGACGAGATGCCCCACTGTCCACATACCATGCATTCCTCAGAACCATGCTAGTAGAAAGGCATGATACCATTGAGAAATCCTTCTTGAACTCGGCAACAGAGTCGTTCATCTAAGTTTCTAAAGAGGCTGTTAACTGCGTCCCTTTACCCTTCTTCTTTTTTGGACACTGTGATGCATAATGACTATGCTTATGACAAATGAAGGACTTGATCTTACTCAAGTCCTTTTTTCGCTGCTATAAGGTTGACTCATCACCCCGTCCCTTACCCTTGTTGGGTTCTTCACCTTTGCCCATATTTATCTGACCAAATAAGACTAGGTTCTCATCACCACCCTTCTTGCTGAGCTTTGACTCCATTTGAGTCTCCTCTTGTATAATGTCATCTCACAGTCTTTCAAAGTTAGATAGGTTCTCATGAGCACAAATACCTTGGAAAAATGGTTCCCAAGAATTTGGGAATCCATTCATTGCCATGTTCACCAACTCTGCATCTGCAACCTTCTCCCCAATTGTTGCAAGTTGATCATGAATCTATGTGACTTTTATAAGGTAAGTGATGACTGAATTTGATTTGGTCATCTCTATGGATCCGAGTTTGTCTCGCAATAGCATCTTTGTGTTTATATTCTCACTCTAGTAGAGGCTTACTAGGGCATCAAACATTTCCCTTGTTGTCTTCTTCTCAAATATATGAGGGATCCTTTATGGCATCCATGATCATCCTCTTGGCCCTCACTTCTTGCTGCTTGTGAGTTGACAACTACTGCGAATCTGTAGGCGAAGACACAACATCATTGTCCTAAAATGGGAGGTAAGATGAGATCATCTCCGAGATCAAATGCACAAACTCCTAGATTTGAAAAATTAGTCCTTAAAAGAAATAATGAAACCGTCTTGTTAAATTTATAAGCAGCTGCAAGAGTCATTCTCCGGGAGGATGGCTAAGACCCTAGACGAGATCTAGGGCCCCCAGTGCTCTCCTGGGGTACTTGGTCTAGGACCAAACAGTCAGTGCCATGACAAAAGACCCTTGTTAGGGCCCCCAGTATACGACTGGGGTTCTTGGTCTGGGACCAAGCAGATAAAAGCCCCTAGATATGTCTAGGGCCCCTGGACATGGTCCAGGGTACCCATGCCTGGGGCATGGGTTTCTTGGTCTGGGACCAAGCAGCTAAAGCCCCTAGATAAGTCTAGGGCCCCTGGAAATGTCTAGGGTACCCATGCCTGGGGCATGGGTTGATCCTTGGTCTTGTACCTTGGTGGTTAAGACCCCTGAGAGGGCCCCCAGTAGATGACTGGGTTCTTGGTCTGGGACCAAGCAGTTAAAGTCCCTAGATAAGCCTAGGCCCCCCTGGAAAAGTCCAGGGTACCCATGCATACGGCATGGGTTGATCCTTGGTCTCTGACCTTGGTGGATAAGACCCCAGGAAAAGTCCTGGGGCTACTTGATTCTCTATCAAGTACTTGATGGTACATAACCTTCCTTGAAGAAGGACATAACCACAGGAGGGATAAGTCCCATATGCAGTGATGATAAAGTAATAGGTTCACCATGTGATATGAAGGAATGGGTAATGCCACCTTGCAAACCCTCCTTTACCCTTGTTTGATTGGTTTGGGGTTTTGCTGTTTTATTAAGGGGTAATGTTTTAAAGTTAAATATTATTGTCACATGTTTAAATTCCAAATTTAAACATGTGACTTTTTAATTAACTTAAACTAGCCCTAACCCTAACCTAAGTACTATTTAAGAAACCCCCCCCTTACACCTATTCAACTATCATTTTCCTCTTGTGCTGCTATTGATGCCTGTTGGTGCCGCGTCCTCTCTGCTGCTAATACTTGTTGGTGCTGCGTCCTCTCTGCTGCTACTACTGTAGCTGCGGCCTCTTTGTATGTGTGAGGGCAGCCACTTGTTACCTACTGTAGCTGCGGCCTCCTTGTGTGTGTGGGAGCGGCCTCTTGTTGTCTACTGTAGCTGCGGCCTCTTTGTGTGTGTGGGAGCAGTCTCTTGGTTTCTGCTGTAGCCGTGGCTTCTTGGCATTGGATGTAGGGACAGTCGTGGCCCTCCTTGATCTGCTGTGTATGCCTCTTATCTACTGTGGTTTAGCTCCTTGATGTGGCCTCCTCTAGTCCAGATCCGGCCTCCTCTAGCATAGTAGCGTCCCCTCTTTGTGACTGTTGCAGATCCGGCCTCCTCTTGTGAATGTGTGAGCAGACTCCTTTCAGATCTGACCTCTTCCTCTTGACTGCTATTTGAGGTGTGGCACGCAGTGTGTTTGCTGCTGATATTATAAAGGTTTTGATGCCCTTATTCTATGTCTTCTGTGCGGCCCCTTTTGCTAAGGCAATTTTCTTGTGGGTGCAAATTGCTGAAGACTTAGTTTCTTCACTGCTGAAACAAGGGTTTAAACACAGTCCAGTTTTGCAGATCTAAAGGTCTCTAGGGTAAAGGTTTTACTGTATGAGGGTTTGGGCTTTTATTTACCTTGGTTAGGTTTGTTGTTTTATCCCTGTGACCTTTGTGCTTGGTGGCAAGAAAGTTCCTTCAGTCTTTGGCATAGAGATCCACTATTGATTCTTGAACTGAACCTTTGTCTGAGCATAACAAACAGGATCTATACCTATTGTGGTTACTGTGCTATTTTCAGAGGTAAGGTTGCTGTACCAGGTATGTGCCTTACTCATCTTTCCTTGGTTTGGATTTGATTCTGTTTCAGATCTGTTTAAGCTAGCATGCATTGAGTAGATCTATGATATAAATATATTGTGAAATGCTTGGACAGAATTTGTTAGATCTGAAATCTATGTTTAGTGATTTAGATCTGAGTTTATATTCATATATGATCAGAGTTTTTTTTTTCTCTTAAGCTGTTGCTGTCCTTCATAGATCTACTTTCTATGTATTTTATCTCTGATTGGATAACAGATCTAATTGCTTTAGTCATTGAAATTTAAAAGGAGATTACTGTTCTGCAAATCTACCCTAAAACCAACACGTCTAACTACTAGTCCTTTCCGACAATGGATTTACTAATGTATATCCTTGAGAATCTCAATCAAAGAAATAACTTTGATATCATGCAAATTTTTTCAAGCCAAGGTAAATGTTGCCCTAATGTTCTCACGCTAAATAACTCAAACAAAATTTATTTAACAACAGAAGATTAAATTTCTAAAAATTGCATCTATCACACAAATAGCTAAAAAATGAACAACAAAAGAAATAAAACACATACACAAGGATTTCTCAGTCAAATAAGCTTTTCATTATTGTCATGGGCTAATGGAGTCATGAGGCGTTGGATAAATGAGAGGACTAGTGTGTCACAAAAAACTAATTTGAAGCTAGTCATATGTTAGAAGAAGCTTGTTTACCATCTTTCATCAAATAGTAGATGAAAAAGCTGTTTGATACATTCATTTTTAAGGTGTGTACTTAATAAGGTAAAAAGGGCCTATTGTGATACATTTGAACCTTAAGTATTTGCTGGAAATGTGTTGTAGAAAACTAGTCTTGGAGGGCTAAGATTGCCACTCATCAATCAAACTATAAAGGTGCTATTTTATGGCTGTAATTTGCTTCCAAATCTGCAACTTAGTTGATAGAAGAAAAGAGAACAAGTGCAGAAATATAACAACAAATAAAGCTAAAGGGAGAACCTCCTCAAATTGCTTTATTCCTATGTAATGTCCCCACTTTGGGACATCATCACATTGTAGAGGTTTATGATGACCAGAGTAGCCAGATGGATGTTATAGCGAGTACAGGGGTTATTGAGAGGCATTGTGGGGTCCAGCTTGCATTGCTCATCATATTCCATCATTATGAGCCATTCCGCACAGGTTGGCTTTGGTTCCGTTGCATTTCGACGATTTCCATGATTTTGACTATTTTGAGCTATAAGTTAATTGAATTCACTGAAGAGGTCATTTTGGGCACATTACTTGGAGGAACGTCTCAGTGTAATAGCTCATTGGAATCAGGAGAAGCAACACTACAGGATGGGATGGTGAGAAGTGACTTTCAGTGGCCAGGGAAGCCACAAGGAGAGGTAAGGAGCTTTTCAGAGGTAAAAAGGTTAATTAATTAATTAATTAAATATTAATAAAATGAAAGTCACTTTGGAGGGACAAGGTGAGCCAAAAAGTATAAAGGAAAAGAAAGGGCCTCTACTCAGGCATTCATGTATGATTATCTTTTGTTATTTGGCTTTTAGCTAGTGAGCCCAACATTGGGGGTTTTGAGGGTTTTGACTTAACAAACCCTAGAGGATGATTCGGTGGTGAAAGATTCCACCTAGCTTGTCCCAAGCTTGGTCTCGGAGACACAATACTCTCCCATGCCATTCTAGTTCCAGATCTACCCAGTTGCAGGAGGATTCTCATCAATTGCAGGGGCAGAGAGAGAGAGAGGGTGCACCAGCTAAGGTTTCCAGCAAGAGGGGCGCACCATTCATTGAGGGAGGATTCGTCCTAGCTGAGGAGAGGTGATTTTGGGATTTCCAGGTATTGGGTTTCCCTTGCAGGTGTTATAGTATTATTCTTGGTGGACTCCGACGGTGTTTTGGTGGTGGATTCATCAGTATTGAGAGTGGGACGATTTCCCAAGAGGAGGGCGCACCACATCTTGGAGGATAGCTAGATCTAAGGATCTAGCAGGTATTTGGCTTAGTTGAGTACTTGGGTTTTCATTGCCGTGCCCCAATCTATTATTCTTGTGGATTGGTGGAGTTGTTGGAGGTCTCTAGGAGAGAGGCTGTATGATTAGGGTTTTAGCCATCCAGGAGGGTGCACCATATATTGGAGGAGGTTCAGATCCATAGGGTTTGAGAGTGATCTTCGAGATTCGAGCACTTGGGTTGTTCTTGCCATCACCCGATCTACTGTTTGGTATCTTTCTTGGGGTGATTGGACACATCTGGCAGCAGGGCCGAATTGTTGAGGAGCTTCAGCGTTCCAGCAGGACGTGGCATCATCCAATTAGGGGTTCTGCACTTCATACGGCCAGATCTAGCTTGGTATTGGTCTTCATCTCTTATCCAGCCTTGGGAGGCTCATTTTGTATTGTCGGGAGCTTTTTGTAGCAACTCATACTTCTAGCCATCTGTTGAGCATTCCAGATCGACATCTTCATTGTAGCAGGTTCCTCTATTTCCTGAATAAAATCATATTTGAGATGTTTGGCTTGTCTATCATATTGCATATGGTTGAGTTATGTTCCATGGTTATACCTTCTTGGTTATTGCTGCAACACACATGTATAACACATCAGTAAACCCTAAAGTCAAAATCAAGAGGCCATCCTATAAGTAAACACATCTAAACAAGTAATTCAACAAAGTGTTTGACGAAATACCACAACCAGAAAAGTTTAAAAGACACCAAAACCATGATGATCCTTGCATAATGGCTTAGGATTATTACAGTGGTATCAGAGCTTAGATTCCTGCCAGCCAGTGGGAATTAGCACATGCATGTAGAGCATAGAGGGGTCTTCCATAAGGAGAAATGGACGAGATTCAATTTGATCTCATATGTTATGAGATACAGTATTACAACATTAGCAACGAGATTAAGGATCACATAGCCTTACCATAGTATGTAGCTCTCAGAACTTCCAGATGGAGCGAAGATGAGATTCTACTTGGAATCATCAGATTAGGAGAGAAGAGAGTCAAAGAAACTAGATGGAAGGAAGCACAGAGAGACCCCATGCCCAGTAGGAGCACACAACTTTGCTACAGTTGCAAGGTGCCTTGGGAATCGGATCATAGATGAGGGGTAAGGATTAGGAGTGCATTATTGAGGTACACCATGAGAGTGATGATGAGGTGTGTGAGGATGGAGCGATATATGTTGATTTGGAACTGTCTGATGATGATAGTGACTCTTGCATAGAGGCTAGTGATAGTGAGTCTTGTACAGAGGATGATGTTACTAGCACGCTTGAGGAGGATGATGACCCTTGTATAGTGGATAGACAGTCGGGAGGACCGGAGGATAGTACCAGTACTTCAACAGGCATATCACATGGTGTTGATGACCTTACGCCCCAATAGAGTGGTGATACTAGTGAGGACTCACACGTGTTAACACCTACATATGACCTAATGGAAGGTTGTGCTCCAGGGGTGGTTTGTGGAACAAAAAAAGATGCGAACCTTCCGGTACCTGAATCTGTGGAGCCCCTCCCACTACACTGTCCCTCTGGGGTAGATGTCGTTGAACTTCTAAATTAAAGTTCGGCCTTCTTTGCGGCTGCTTCATCTTTCTTTTTATCCTTTGCTTCAAGTGAATCAAATGCAATTCTCCTAATCTCCGGGTTAGTAATAGGACAAACGTCAACATCATGCCCAGGGATTTTAGCTAAATGATATTTCAACGTGTAACTCCCTCTTGACGTTTTCTTCCCACATAATTTGCAATCCAATCGTTGTCGGTTTGTCCCATCTTCAGGGATCCCATACACCCAAAATGGATCCAAAGGCTTCGGCATATTTTTTGATGAAATTGACAGCGTCAAAATTCAACCCTAAGGCACAAGAAAACAAGAAAATGATATTATACCCCACTAGAAAAAAAATAAGAGCCCATTGGTAAAAAAAATCAGACCTCTAGATTAGATTATTAGCAATGAAAAATGACAATAAGAGGGTGGAGAAAAAATTAACATCAAGGCTCAAGCTTGCTGCCCCATAAAAAGAAACGTTACATTGTTTTATGGGCATGAAAATCATGGCAAAATGACCCAAAAAATAACCAAAACGTAGGCAAGCAAAGAGGCAAATAAACTTGCAAAAATCTATGGAAAAAAAGCATTAACATGGAGGGATTTAGAATCTAGATACATTCCTATCAATGGAAGATTCAACACCGTTTGGCAAATGAAATTGAACCCTTGCTCCACTTAAAAATCCTTGATGGTGATGAAAATGGTTGTTTAGTTGCCTCCACAATGATTGAGGAAAACCACAAACCCTTCTCCTTCCTTCTCCAACAGAAAACAAGTCAAATGAGCTAAAGAAAAAACCAAATCGTCTTTATCCCCACGGGTTGGGTGCGTCCCATGACTTTTTGGGTCAACTCACGATTTTTTCGAAAAAATCGCAGGCTTTTTCTATAAGTCGCAATTTTTTCAAAGGAGAAAAAATTGCGATTTTAAAGGGCCGATTTTTCAGTCATCTGAAAAATTTGCGATTTTTGGCGACTTTTTCAACAGTGCTTTTATATAACATCCTTTAATAAGTTGTTACTTGGTCAGTTTTCTCGTAGTCATTATGTGGCATGTGCATATGCAACATTACTCCTCTTGTTGATGGAGGATGTTGGTACAAAGGACTGGTGTTATCTTGGGATCAGGGGTAATTGTGATTCATACTGATATAGGGAGTTGTGAAGTTTATTTTTGAAACTGAACAAATCTTAGATAGTCTTTATTGACGTCTTGATACGTCATCTGCTGATACATAAATGCATTATGTCAAATTTTAGTAGGATCCTAATACTTTTTTGTGCATCCTTGAGTATTTTTGCAAGAGCTGCCTACATTTCATGAAATCCATCTTGTGCCTAATTGTCTTTCATATCTTCTGTTTGCAGGTGATTGATTACAAGACTCAGCAAAACAGGCTCTTTCCCTTGCTGGCTACAGCTTATGCCTTCCGATTTGTAGGTGAATGGATGAAATGGCTATACTTGGATGTAACAAAATGTTTGGAAGCAAAGGATTTCTCAACGTTGGCTGAAGCACATGCATGCACTGCTGGGTTAAAGTCATTGACAACATCAGTGACTGCGGTGGGTATTGTTTATATTGTAGGCATCTGTTAAAGTTGATGCAATTCTTGAATAATCATAATCTGATTTGTTATCTCCCAATTCTCAGGACCAAGTAATATACTATTTTTTGTTTTCTAATTTGCAGTTTTGTAATTCCAAGGGCTCATGTGTGGGTTCCTACACATTAGTGCATGGTTGTTTATAGAAAGGGCTTTTGTGGTGATACATAGATTCTTCTAACTGCTTACTGATTACATCCCTGTACTGATTGTTATATATGTTATGTAGATTATTAATCATTCTGTAGTTATTGAAGGTATAGACTTCAGCATACTAGAATCTTCTACTTGCTATCTACACTACGATTACTAGTAAAACTAATCAGTGATTTATACTAAACATAGCTAGCAATTCCAGAAGAACTAGTTAGCTACTTGTCAAAAGGGGGCCGTTAACTGTTTTATGGACTGCTGCATGGTCTAGAGCTTCTCCTTAGTGCGGCTTATTTATCCTTAACTTCTCCAGACCTTTCGTTGTAGTCACAATTATCATGATCACTTATCTTCAGGCCTTTGACAGTGGTGGGGGATAGCTTCTTCACCATCTCATACACGCTTTCTATTTTCTACCATCTTTGTTTTTTTGCCTCCCTCAAGTTACTTGGGTTCCACACTACTCTCTACATGCACTAGATAATGTCCTATTTGTCGCATTTTCCTCGTGTTGTCCAATCAACCAATCCATCATTGATTTTGTTGCCCAAATTTTATGCCAGTCCAGCAGAAAGACAAATTACAAGGAGATTCAGTGGGACAGATAAACATCATTGACCATTCATCAACAATTCTGTGACCTTAGGAAACTTCAATCAGCAAAATAAATGTGCACCGTAAATAAGCAATGGAATTTCAGATAGAATTCCCCCTCGCTTTGGATGGATGAGGGTGAAGGACTTGGAAACTCAGATGCGTCTGAGACAAGAAAAGAATCCACAATACATGCTCTGTGAGAATCCACAATACATGCTCTGTGAGTCTCTCCAAGAAAAAATGGTATAAGCCATGTTGGGCAGGTTACAACTCTCTTATCTAATATCCTCATTAACAATTAAGTAGATCACATGAGTTGGTATATAAGGCTGGTAAGAGCTGGAGAAGAATCTTTGCAATGTAGGGAAACAGAGAAAGGCAAGTGAATCAGCAAACCAGCTTAGGAAATTTGAGGATCATAGAGCAAGAGGGGCTAAAATCTGGGGAGTCATGCATTGCATTAAGCATGGCGATGCATACACACAATTACATTTTCAGTACTGAAAGAGAAAAGATAATTAGGGGAGGATTGTAACTCTTAGAGACCCACAAAGAACTTAAATAGAAGATGAGTAATGAATCCAACAAATCTTTCAAGACCGTTTTCAACAAACTTTCTCCATTGTGGATATGGACTCATTATAGCCATTGCCAAGGACCTCATGGTCTAGATGGTTTTCTTGTTGAATTCTACAAAACAATGTGGAATGTGATTAGTCCATCTTACTTGAAAATGAGCGAAGAAACTATCAGAGAGGAAAGATGGGCAAGTCGTTCAACACATGCTTGATCATGCTCATCCGAAGAGCTCCAAAATGGAAATTGTTGGAGGCTGGAAACCTATTATCCTCCAAAATGTCTCTTACAAATTCTTAGTGAATGCCTTGGCTAGAAGAATCAAATTGGTTGTTTCAATAGTAGTCAACTAGAGTAAACAAGGTCTATAAATGGATGATTTATTCTTGACAATCTCATCACGACTTGAGAGAATATTGATTGTGCTCGTGAATCTAGGAAAGAGCCCTTTTTTGAAGATAGATATTGATAAGGTGCTCGATAACATTTAAAGGGATTTCATTCTAGATATGCTTGATTGGTTAGGCTATGGGTGTTTTGTTATTGGGGGCTCTGCCAACTCTTTCCTTGCAGGCTTCAACTAGAGGTTGTACGAATGGAATCCTCTCTAGGCAAAACCATCTCTAGAAATCTATCTGTTAGTGCTGCCCCTTTGCTCCCTACATGTATGTGATTGTTGCGAATGCTCTTTGATATTTATTAGTAGTAGTTAGAATGCAAGGGAAAATTAGAGGATTTTCCTTGTTGTGAGGTATGGAATTATTTAACATGCATTTTGCAGATGATATAGTTTTGACCCCTAAACTTTCCCAACACTCTATTGAAGGCAATATGCCTTGGTTGGACATTTGCTGCAAAAGCCTCAGGGGCAATGATGAGTGAAGATAAGACAAAAATCTTTAAAATCTTTTCTTATTGGTTAGGATGAACTGCCTTATTGGATGAAGAAATGGAGAATAGTAAGGCATAATCAACTTATCAACTATTTGGGTATTCATTTTGGCTTTTATGTTTTCCTAGCAAAGCAATGGAGATGGGTGATGATTATGTTTGAAAAGAAGATCCAAGCATGCAATAAATAGGATCTCCCTTTAATGATGAAGCTCACGATAGTTGAAAAGTTCTAGCAGCAAGACATAATTATTACTCGACTTGTCCTTTCTCTTCATAGGTAGGCCACAAGCAACTGGAGTTGGTGTTGCAAATCTTTCTTTGGGGCAAGTGTTGGGGGTGGTAAAAGGGTTTCCCTTGGTTCCTTGGGATATTTTCCCTCTTTCAAAAGCAGAAGAGGGCTTAGGCATCATTGATGTTAGTGCTCAGGTCACAATCCTTGAAGGAAAATGGAGGATGGAGACAATGGTTGGAGAAGCCCCATCACAGTTTTTAGTTAGGGATTGTATGTTGTCATCCCAACATATTCAAGTTGTCTTTACTCTCTATGACTTGGAAATGTGAAGGCCTTTAGGATTTCATGTTGGACAATTTTAAGAGAATTTGGGCTGCCTAATATTTGGTCACAAATTTCTTGAATTAAGTGTTTGGGGGCCCAAGCGAGGGTTTGGATTATGTGTCCAATTTTGAATCTAGGCTCGAAAAATTCATTGAAGTTTTTGATTGATTGGAACTTTAACTTCTTATATCGTGATTGGTTTGTGCTGAATTGGACATGGGTGCATGTGCAACAAGTTCTCTCATTTGGCGAGAGCAACACAAGTATTTGCTGTGGATTGATCAAGATCTACATGAGAAGCAGTGACAAACCCCCTTAGTCGGAATCACATGAAGCTTGTGTCAATGTGTTGATGTTTGAGGCAACATCGTGAGACATTCTCCTCGGAGGGTCCTGTGTGGACTAGTAAGGGGGAATGTAGACTTCATCCTGACGTGCCTCAGATGGTCAGATGAAGGAACCAAGACATTGGTTTCACGAGGAAACCTTGATATGTCATGTGAGACATTGGTTCCATGAGGGAACCTTGATATGTCCTAGTTTCACGAGGGAACCTCGATATGTAAAGTATGGTTCCTACTAGTAAATGATATTTGGTTGATTGACAATGGTGCTTCCAGACATATGATTGGATATAGAGAGCACCTTATAGATCTAGTAGAGAAAGAATCTTGTTTGCATGTTGTACTTGGTGATGATGCGAGATATACTGTGAAGGGAGTTGGATCCACTTCCTTACAATTGGATTCTGGCACCCCACTCCATTTGAGTGATGTATTATTTGTACCTGGGATGAGAAGGAACCTTGACTCTATTTTAGCCTTAGAGAACAAAGGCTACAAGGTTGCTTTCTCTGATGGAAAGGTTCTTGCATGGAACAAGAACTCTAGTATGGATTCTGGTCGGGTGATTGGTGCTCGAGAGGATAGATTGTACAGATTGATTGTCCGACCAGTTCAGGCCTTGATACATGATTCTATCAGTTTGAGCGAACTATGGCATAGGAGACTTTCTCATTTACATTATAGAGCTCTTTTTGCTCTAGGGAAGATGGTGACAGGCTTCCAAAGATCCATGTTGAACATGTTGGTATTTGCAGAGGTTGTGATCTTGGCAAGAATGCCAAGGGGTCCTTTTCGAGCAGTGACAACAAATCCAAGGGGATCTTAGACTTGGTTCATACAGATTTATGTGGACGCATGACAATTGCTTCCTTGAGTGGATACCTATACTATGTGATCTTCATTGGTGACCACTCTCGAAAGACTTGGATTTACTTCTTGAAGACCAAGGATGGAGTCCTTTCCAGATTTCAGGAGTACAAAGAACAGGTCAAAAAAAAACCTGACCGGAAAGAAGATCAAAGTTCTAAGATCAGATAATGGAGGAGAATACACCTCCCAGGGTTTCAGTGATTTCTGCATTGAGGCAGGGATCAAGAAGGAGTACATCGTTCCTTACAACCCTCAACAGAATGGGGTCGCAGAGAGGAAGAACATATCTATTGTTGAGGCAATCAAGGGGATGATTCATGATCAACATTTACCTATGTTTCTATGGGCAAAGGCATCCATGACTGCAGTGTATGTTCAGAACAAAAGTCCTCATCAGGCTTCGAGGAACATGACAATTGAGGAGGCCTTTACCGGAGTGAAGCCTGAGGTTGGACACTTTAGGATAGTTGGGTGTCCAGTATACATTCATGTACCCAAGGAGAAAAGGACCAAGCTAGACCCTCAGGCATAAATGGTACATTTGTGGGGTACAGTGAGTTTTCGAAGGCATACCTGATCTACATCCCTGGTCAGAGACAAATTGAGTGAGTAGAGATGTTACCTTTGAGGAGGAGATAGTCTTCAGGATATCTAGAGGATCTCACATGGAGATTGATAGTGAGAGACAGGAGGAGATGGTGCCTTCTCCCCCTCACCCTCCAACATTTCAGAGGGAGACAATTGAGCCTATTGATCCAATTGATCCCGTTGATCCTGTAGCTCCAGTTGATGTTCCCAGAGATATTGCAGTAGGTTGGAAGAGACCTGCATGGGCTCGTCAGACTCTGCAGGAGGCAAAAGGACATGCAACTCCTCGTGGTACTGTTAACCCCCAGATTTTCACCCTTGAAAATCTTGAGAGTGAAGAACCAACATGCATTCCTTTGGATGACATTCTGAGATTCTTCCAGAGTTTAGCACTAGTGTTGAGCAAGAGGTTGGTTCCCATCGGAGGCAGGTATATGATCGGTACATGGTTGTTTACTTCAGAGTTAGAGTTGACTTGGTTTCCATGCATTTTTGAGAGAGATGTATACATACAATAGGTGTTGCTATTTTTTAGGAGACACGGTTTGATTGGGTCTCTTGACAATTTGGAGTAGTTATGAGCATATGGTATGTCCTTGCATGATTCTAGGCTCGATGACACTATTCCGGGCGATGTGGTAGATTTACAGAGTGGTGTGGCATCCACTTAGGCAGGGGTGCGCATATTTCCAGGACTTGAGCATAAATAAATAATTAATTGAGAAAAGGGAGTCGCATAATTGGGCCTAAATTTAGTCGTATATTCCTCCGTATAATCACCCCTCCACTTGCCATGCATCAACTCCTTAAAATTCACCTCCTGTTGAGTTTAAACCGTATTTTTCTAAAAATTAGGAAATTCCCTAAAAAATAGGGCGAATTTCCTCATAGACATAACTCACTCATGCTTTTGTCAAATTTAGCAAAAGGACATGCATTAGAAAGCTAAATTTAGCCTCCATGCGTTTTTTTCACTCCATAAAGCCAATTCACATTCATTATCATTCGTTACTCCTCCCTTTCTTCCTCAAGTGCGGCTTCCTAAGTTTAAGGGCACATTCTCTTCTCTTGTGCACATGTAACCTTCATGCAAACTCTCATATACACTCAATCATCTCACACTCTTCACATACCTCACTTTCTCATGCACTTAGACTCCAAAATTAACCACTTGTGCGTTTTCTCCTTCTCCCTTAGGATATGCGCCCTCCTTATGCTATTTATTAGATGCTTCACAGAGGTTCTTGGTCGGATCATTGCAGTAGCAACATAGTGTCTCTCATTCTCTAGTCTAGTCTAGTGGCTCCTCTTTGATCAAAGTAGTCATTGTACCTGTTGTAGGTTTGCCAAGTGTGGCGCAAACAATCCTCTTGTAAGCTTCATCAATAAAGAAGTGTGCGTTTGTCTTCAAACCTCTTTCTTGGCGGTATTATGGTAAATTTGTTATCTGATATGTCATTTTTTGAACTGTTGATTATGATTAATTTTGATTTTTTTGAATAGTTTTCTTCTTCTTTCCGGTCTATTATCATTGTGCTAACCTTGCAGGCTCCCTCCAAGCATAGAATATTACTTTTCCTCATCGTTTTGGACTGCTTTTACACGCTGTCCAAGATGAACAAATTGCTGTTTTGTAGGTTTTACATGCAAAAATCACACTTAAAGGCAACAACAAGGTGCTTCATTGTGTCTAGGGACTCCCCCCCGAGGCTAGCAAGCACTAGCCCAAACGGAGAGGGGTTTGGTCAGTGACAATTTGGGGCATTCCACCTTTAATTAGCCAAGTATTTACCACTGTCATAATAGGTTTATCAACTGAGATTGGAGGGTAGAAATTTGTGCTAACATGTACCTTATGAGGGAGAGCAAGAAACCTCAGAGATATTCATGCTCTGTCGCAACTATGAGCCACATCATTGATTCTGAGCCTTCTTGTTATGAGGAGGCATCTAGTCAGCCAGTATGGAGAGATTTCGTGATGGAGGAGTATCGGTCCATCATGAAGAATGATGTGTGGGATATTGTTTTGAGACCTGAGGGGAAGTCTATAGCGACTTCCAAGTGGATCTATAAGATCAAACACATAGCTGACGGGAGCATCGAGAAGCACAAAGCGAGATTTGTTGCTAGAGAATTCTCTTAGGTGGAGGGAATAAGTTATGAGGAGACATTTGCTCCTGTTGCTTGATACACTTCTATCCGGACGATTATTTCCCTTGCAACATCCATGGGTTGGAGACTACATCAGATGAATGTGAAGGCAACCTTTCTCAATGGAGAGATTGAGGAAGAAGTATAGATCGAGTAACCAGATGCTTTCGTAATACTTGAGAAGGAGTCTCATGTGTGCAGGTTGAAGAAGGCCCTGTATAGACTCAAGTAGGCACCTCGAGCTTGGTATGTGAGGATTGATGGACACCTGATGAGTTTGGGCTTAAACCAAAGTGCTGCTGATCTCAACCTGTACTACAAGATTGTTAATGGTGAGTCCCTGATTTTGGTCCTCTATGTTTGATCTGGATTATTTTTGGCACGAAATGAGAGCGGAGATATAATAAAGAAATGTACAGAGATATTGCAGATATTCAATAATATAACAGAAATGTATCAGAGACGCAACCATAAACACAGATATACAGTAATACACGATTTCTATTAGTCAGAGAAATGTACAGAGACTGTAAAAATACAGAGTGAAAGACTCGCTAGAATGGTGGCAGCTTATCTCTGAGAAGAGATGTGACGGCTACTCGCATTCCCAAGCAGATGGTTACAATGAGGCTCTGAAGGCCCTTTTACAATAAATGGGAATGCCAAAAGTCCTAGACATCCAAAAACCTAACCCTAGGAGATGAAGCGCCAAAAGTCATGTGGGCCCCATTTGGGTAAGTTGGTGCATCAACTTTCCGGGGTCGTAACTTTTGCATACGATCTCCGTTTTAGGCGTGTGATAGCTCGTTGGAAAGGTATCGTCGAGGAGATTCATTTTTGGGGGCTCAATCATGCCTTCGGCTATCATTGAGAACCTTGATCTCGAAAAACCTTCATTTAGGCCCTCAAAATGGCCCCGGAAGTTAAAACCTGCTAAAAATAGTAAATTGCCAAAATTGCCATAAAGCTGTTTTGAGCCAGTTGGAAAAGGTGGGTGGCCACCGATATCCACCTGGATCAATCCTCCCTCCTTAGGAAGCAATGGTCTCCATTGCGTTGAGTTCCCAGGGGAGAAGGAAAAGCGTTTGTTGAATCTGCATCTTGGTGAGCTGCTTGCCTTGCTGGAGAAGTGGCGTTACTTAGCTTGTTGAAGGCTATCACGAACCTTTGGCTGGAAGGTTTGGACCTTTTTAACCAGTTTGGCTATTTTAGATGACTGTGTGCAGAAGGAATCTTCGTGCTTTGCTACAACCTTGTCGACCTGCTTCTGTTGGATAGAAGGTGCTTGGGCTGAAGCTGTGGTGGGTGTAGTATCCTTCTGTTCACCCTTTGAACAGATTGTGGAGAAGATGAATTTTGTAGTATGAGATACCACCTTGCAGCACTGTGTGGGTGGGGCAGTAGTTGGAACTACCTCTGGTATCTTATAGAGATGAACCGCAAGAGTAATAATGACACTACGGGGTCGAGACTCATAGATAGCATGGCGTTTCCACATATATGGCTGGCCCAAGAGAACATCACGGACATCCAGTGGGGCAACATCACATAATACCTCATCCTTGAAGGGTTGGATGCCGTATGACAATCGACACTGCTCGCTGACACGAAGATCTCGTCCTTGGCGAAGCCACCCGATGCTGTATGGTTGCGGGTGTGGTGTTGTCGACAATCCCAATTGTTTGATGACCTCTGCTGAGATGAGGTTCTTCTGGCTTCCACTATCAACAATAAAATGCAGCGGGGNCCCCTTCACCCACATCTGTGAATGAAAAAGGCGCTCCCCCTCTTCTGGATCTGTTGGTTCTTCTGGTTTAATTGCTGCGGTCGCGACAATAGTAGTGGGCTCTGCGTCGATGATTTGTCTTTTACCAACATTTTCAGAATCAGATTCTGAATCAGGGTTCGACTCCTTGTCTTTGATCTTGGCCACCAATGACTGTTTTGAGCGACATTCATCGGTGTTGTGCTAGGGGCTTTTCTGGAAATCGCACCATCTTCCGGTGTCCTCCTTTGTCTTCCCGTGACCCTTCTTTTCCTGTGGCTTGGACTGGTTTTCGAGAGACTGTTTGTTAGGGCTGTCTTTGTCATACTTTGGTTGTTGTGGATTTGCAGACCTGAACTCCCGTTTGTTCTGGTGCTTAAATTTCTGCTCAATTTTAACAATATATCGATAGGCAGCACCAAGTGATGAGATGTCCAAAAAATCCATTTCAGTTTGGATGTATCTGTGTAGAGCCCCACGGTATTTCAGAACCAAATGTCGTTTGGAGTCTTTGATACCCAGCTTGGTGCGCAAGGT
>JASDQU010104033.1:476120-493633 GCA_032191745.1 Picea mariana
GATGCTATCGGGAGGCGTTGAAGGATGTGGGAAAATTTCTCCATCATTTCGTCCCTTTGTCGCGTGAGAGCTTGCTCAAGCAACAGACTGATAGGATCGTCTGCTCCGTCGTTTTTCTTTTCTTCCGCCATTGAGGGTTTCTTGGGTGTGCGAGAGCGATTGTCCTCAAGAGAGACAAGCTCGAGACCCAACTTGTTATACTCGGACCTCGTCGGGGACATGCACTGAAAAAAACGATCAAGAGCAGCCTGCTCTGATACCACTAATCCGGATTATTTTCGGCACGAAATGAGAGCGGAGATATAATAAAGAAATGTACAGAGATATTGCAGATATTCAATAATATAACATAAATGTATCAGAGACGCAACCATAAACACAGATATACAGTAATACACGATTTCTATTAATCAGAGAAATGTACAGAGACTGTAAAAATACAGAGTAAAAGACTCACTAGAATGGTGGCAGCTTATCTCTGAGAAGAGATGTGACGGCTACTCGCATTCGCGAGAAGATGGTTACAATGAGGCTCTGAAGGCCCTTTTACAATAAACGGGAATGCCAAAAGTCTTAGACATCCAAAAACCTAACCCTAGGAGATGAAGCGCCAAAAGTCATGTGGGCCCCGTTTGGGTAAGTTGGTGCATCAACTTCCCGGGGTCGTAACTTTTGCATACTATCTCCGTTTTAGGCGTGTGATAGCTCGTTGGAAAGGTATCGTCGAGGAGATTCATTTTGGGGGCTGAATCATGCCTTCGGCTATCATTGAGAACTTCGATCTCGAAAAACCTTCATTTAGGCCCTCAAAATGGCCCCAGAAGTTAAAACCTGCTAAAAATAGTAAATTGCCAAAATTGCCATAAAGCTGTTTTGAGCCAGTTGGAAAAGGTGGGTGGCCACCGATATCCACCTGAATCACAGTTGGAAAAGGTGGGTGGCCATCGATATCCACCTGGATCAATGTTGACGATTTATTCCTCACTGGTACAGAGAGCCTTATTGCTGAATGCAAGTATGCGTTGGATTTTGACTTTGAGATGAAGGACCTTGGTATGATGCACTACTTCTTGGGACTAGAGGTGTGGCAAAGAATTGATGAGATCTTCCTGAGTCAGGGGAAATACACAATTGAGATATTGAAGAAGTTTGGGATGCTGAACTATAAGCTCATGACTACACCAATGGTGAAGAATCTGAAGAAACTAAGTGTGTCTTCTTTCGATTCCGACGAGATTGATCCGACCCTGTACAGACAACTGATTGGACCATTGATGTATCTGGTTAACACCAGACCAAATATTTGCTATGCAATGAGTCTGTTAAGTTTTGAGCTATTATTAGGTTCTTTTCAATTTACTAGATAACCATAACATAGGTAGGATCACTTAGAGAAACACAATCACAAGATACACAACATTTATCCTGGGAAACCCTCATGGGGGAGAAAACCCAGCAAAACTTCCTTAATATAGATAGGCAATACAATGCCATGACAATAAACCAAAACACTAGAGAATATCCAACACTGAGCAATGCGCCTCTGTCTCCCTTCTTCTCCCAACTGCAACGCTCCAAACTTGCGCACTTGATTAGTTAATGAGTGAGTGAACAAATGAGGCGTTGGCCTCCTTTATTTATACTAGCTGGTAGGCGCTGGAAAGGTGTCTCTTCATTGGGTAGGGCCGACTTCTCTTCTTAGTGGTTAAAACCACTTTAATTAGGCTTGGGGGCCGACTTCTTAATTAGCATAATATAGTTAGGGTTTGACCAATCCACAAAAGGGGATTTGGTCTTTTATAATGGCCGACATGATCAATCCACAAAAGGGGATTGATCTAATTAATAATGACTCAATAATAAATAGAATACTCTTTGCAGTTACAATATTTCAACACTCCCCCTTAACAAGAAGGGTATTCGACAACATCATTAGGAGAGAGAGAGGGAAGCAACATCAACAGTATTTGGAACACTGACTGGCATATCTATAAATCATCGAATTTTTTTCTCATCATCAATATCATCATCCACAACAAGGAGCTGGAATGGCATCATCATCATCTTGATGAACATGGATTAGTATAACACTAATACATCATCATCATCAATAACAACACGACCCTGATACAACATCACAACGCGAAGGCTGGAGCATCATCAATATCAACACTAAGCTATAAATCTTCAGCACGAAGCTGGCATCACATCAATGTCAACATGAAGCTAGAAATCTTCAGCACAAGGTTGTCATCATATCAAAATCAACACGAAGCTGGAAATCTTCAGCACAAGGCTGGCATCGCATCAACATCAACACAAAGCTGGAAATCTTCAGCACAAGGCTGGCATCACATCAACATCAACACAAAGCTGGAAATCTTCAGCACAAGGCTGGCATCACATCAACATCATCACGAAGCTGAAAATTTTCAGCACGAGACTGGCATCACATCAACATTAGCACGGAGCTGGAAATCTTTAGCACGAGGCTGGCATCACATCAACATTTATACAACTTTGTTTATCGCATAGGATCACGATGGCTTCCATCTCAAGATCAAAGAGATCTATCAACAACATCCGAAGCCATATGGCTTAACAACTGGCAAAACATGCAACAATGTATTCCGCTTCTGCCATGCTGGGAGCAATGTTGGATTGCTCCCTATTCTACCATGAAGTCATGGATGACCCCAGATTGAAACAACATCCCGAAGTGATCTTTCTATCAGAAACACTTCCAGCTCAATCTGAATTAGTATATCCATACAATCTGAAGTCATGATCTCTAGTATAATAGAGACCAAAATCCAACATACCCTTAAGGTATCTCATCACATGTTTTGCAGCTACAAGGTGAACACGTCTGTGCTCTACCCGATACTGACTCAAAAGGTGTTCACAACAAAACATATATCCGATCTGTTATTCGTCAGATACATCAACGAACCGATAATCTGTCTGTAGTATGTAAAGAGTAGCATCAACCAATTCTGATGAGGTATCTACCAGGAGCTTCAACTTTGTTTCCATGGGCGTGTTCATGGATTTACACTCCAACATATCAAACCTCTTTAGTATTTCAACTGCATACTTCCCTTGGTTAAGGAAGATCTTCCCCGGGCTCTGCCAAACTTGAAAACCTAAGTAATAATCCATCAGGCCTAGGTCTTTCATCTCAAATTCTGCAGTGAGCTTCTTCTTACAATTTTGTGATGAGATTTTCTTCTCTAGTTAAGAATAAGTCATCCACATACAACAATAATATAATTGGCTCATGGCCTTGAAGTAAAGGTTAGAATTAGTTTTACTCTTGGTAAAGCCCAAGCTCGTCAGGAAACTGTCAATTATGCCATACCAAGCTCTATGAGCTTGCTTCATCTAGCAAACACGAGTCTTTCTATCTTCAACTTCAAATCAAATTTCCACATCACTTTGTACCAACCTGGTACACTTGCTCAGCTGCAACTCAATCTGCACAATCATGTGCGAGCTCTATGTGCTTACTACAAAGCACTACCTGTCTCACTACCTGAGACTCGAGAGTATGTCCTCTCCTCTTTCTGCAACTGTTCCTTCTGGGACTCTGCACCTGGAGCTGCTTTGAAGCTGAAAATGGTTGCTCCATTCTCACTGTGACTGCTGAAATCTGAGAGTAACTCCTCTACACCACCATGGCAACAACTTCATCTGAAACTGAGAGTGGCTCAATAAGTGATACTGAAGGTAGCTCTTCTTCTTTCATGGAGGTAACTCTATCTTTTATTGTAGTCATGTCTCCATGACCCAACTAATGTACTGCACCAACTGCCACTCAATTTTAAATATGGGGATTGCTCCCCATGCATCTCATACTATATATGAGTCATGGTTGTTTTGGTTGTCTTCATGAATACTGGAACTATTTCTTCAATTTCTAGAGTAAGTGTCTCGTCATAGTCTTCTCCCTCTTGCTAGGAGAATCCTCTGGACACACATCAGGCTTCGTACATCTACAACATGCTTGATCTGTTAGATCAATCTTGGAAGTCAATACTGACTTCTCTTCTAGTCTCACGGAAAAATCCATATCCTAGTCTTTCTGACTGGCTTCCTTCTCTGTCACTGAAACAAGGGAATCTTCCCAGGAGATTTCATATCTCCTAGAAGTTTCTGAAGCTACGATATAGTCTTCTCATGGCATCTGTCTCCCGGAACTGGAGGTTGTCTCTTCATCTGATCCTTTCTGAGATCAGGCTTACTCTTGATTTCTTCTGAGTCTACAAGGATTTCATCATCTCTTACAGGGTATACTTGGTGTTGAATACCAAGTCTAAATATGAAAAGTTGAGTCAGACTTCAAGTGAATTCTGCTTCTTGTCAAGGTGGCTTCATTATCCTTTGAACAAGTCTACTGTGAGTTATTGTTCTAATGTTCGGTCATCTTTGGAGCCTTCTGCTCCTTACAATCAATCTTCATATGAGATTCTCTGGATCTCAAAAATAACATCTTCTTCATCTTCTTTGGTACATGAATGTATATGGTCATGCACATAGTATTTTTCATGTCTCATCTAATCTGTTGCCGTCTGTAACCTTCACTATAGCTTCCTCAGGGTTATCACCCGTGACATGAAACAAGGTCAATAAAAAAACATGCTAGAATAATACTCTTTTGATAATAGTAATAAAACAATAGCACGAATAATCGTCATAGTAGCTCCTTTAGAGCTATCACTTGTGACTTGATTGAAACAAAGATCAAAAGTAAGAAATAGAATAGGAAATGAGATGAACACTCTTCTAGTGTTGTGATCAACCATTCATCCATGGTAACCTTAAGCCAACACAAGAAGTTTCTTCTAGAGGAGATGCTAGTTGTATCTCATGAATGATCACAATAAGCATTTATCTCAATATGTTCACATGCTACCAAGTATGCTATCTCGACTATGAGGTAGCTATCAAACTTGCCATGTGCAAGTTTGAATCTTATCAACTTAATCAATCAAACTTGGAACTTGAAGTTTTGTCCTCAAGAATGAGTGTGTTGCTTTTCTTTCAAGTCTCCTTCACTCAAGATGACAAATGCTTTCTTCAACCTCTCTTCTGTACTAAAACAATATGTTATCTTGACAGAAATTTATGTTAGAGAATAATCTCTATAAACTCAACTTTAATCATCCTTGATAAATTTAACCAATGGTTAGTATGATTTCAACATATAACCTAGATGTTTATGAGGTCAAAATAATGTTATAACAAATAGATGCAAATCACAATAATCAAACCTGGGGTGCATTATTCTTATGAATGTGTTGGATCTGAGATCCTTCTGGATCTATGGCAAGAGATCCCTTCTCCTGCAAATACTCTTTAAAGCTTAACAGTTTAAACATATGGAAGTACATACCTCAGATAGTATTTGTAGGTAGTGGTACCATTCGATAGCAACGTAATAATTACCAACCCTTTAAAAACTTTGAGGGTGAC
Source organism: Picea mariana (assembly GCA_032191745.1). Lineage (NCBI taxonomy): Eukaryota > Viridiplantae > Streptophyta > Pinopsida > Pinales > Pinaceae > Picea > Picea mariana. The sequence continues at coordinate 481,596 of JASDQU010104033.1, forward strand.
TGCAACTGGTACTGCAGTTGATACTGCAACTGATACTGCACTTGATTCTGAAACTGCAACTGCAACTTAGTGTTTTATGAGGAAACCCTAATTTTCCAAACTTCAAATTTTGAAATTCTAGTCTAGGGACTAGATGCGTTGGGCTGAGGCGAGTTTGCTAGAGCTGTGAGATTTCAAAAATTTCAAGTTTTTTCCCTTGAAACTTGACCTGCGAAGATCTGGACTAGTACTTCTGGTTTTGGTTTCCTGGTTTTTCTGGTACTTTTGGTTTTCTGGTATTTCTGGTTTTCTAGTACCGGTCAAAACTAGGGTTTGACTTTCCGGAGGCTCTGTCCACTGAAAAGGTGCGCTCAAGCTGCCAAAAGATTCATTAGGGTAGGGCACACTTTTCTCGATGGTTTTTAGGCAAAAATTCCTTTCCAACAAAAAGCTTTAATTTTCTTGTATGACAACAATGACGTTTTTGTTGATCTAGTGAAAGGTTCTCTCTTCAACTTAGCTCTGAAACCATATTAAGTTTTGAGCTATTATTAGGTTTCTTTTCAATTTACTAGATAACCATAGCAAAGGTAGGATCACTGAGAGAAACACAATCACAAGTTACACAACATTTATCGTGGGAAACCCTCATGGGGGAGAAACCCAACAAAACTTCCTTAATATAGATAGCCAATACAATGCCAAGACAATAAATCAAAACACTAGAGAATATCCAACACTGAGCAATGCACCTCTCTTTTCCTTCTTCTCCCAATTGCAGCGCTCCAAACTTGCGCACTTGATGAGTGAATGAGTGAGTGAACAAATGAGGCGCTGGCCTCCTTTATTTATACTAGCTGGTAGGCGTTGGAAAGGTGTCTCTTCACTGGGCAGGGCCGACTTCTCTTCTTAGTGGTTAAAACCACTTTAATTAGGCCTGGGGGTCGACTTCTTAATTAGCATAATATAGTTAGGGTTTGACCAGTCCACAAAAGGGGATTTGGTCATTTACAATGCCCGACATGATCAATCCACAAAAGGGGATTGATCTAATTAATAATGACTCAATAATAAATAGAATACTCTTTGCAGTTACAATATTTCAACAGAGTGCACTTAGCTAGTTTATGAGTCAGTCGAGACACACACTGGATTGCTGTGAAGCATGTGTTGAGATACCTGCGAGGCACAATTGGACATGGTCTGAGATATACTTCAGGTATTGACATGAGATTACATGGATATACTGACTTTGATTGGGTAGGGAGTGCATGCTAACCCCTAGATTTTCACCCATGAAAATCTTGAAGGTTAAGAGCCAGTATGCATTCCTTTGGTTGGCATTCTGAGATTCTCCTAGAGTTTAGCACTAGTGTTGAGCAAGAGGTTGGTTCCCATCGGAGGCAGGTATATGATTAATACATGGTTGTTTGGTTCAAAGTTAGAGTTGACTTGGTTTCCAGGCATTTTTGAGAGAGATTATACATACAACAGGTTTTGCTATTTTTTAGGAGACACAGTTTGAGTGGGTCTCTTGACAATTTGGAGCTGTTATGAGCATACAATATGAGTCCTTGCATGATTCTAGGCTCGATGACACTTTTTCGGGCGACGTGCAATAACTTTCTATTTTTGGCAAGTTTTGGTTCAGGCCCCAGATTCATATTTTGAGCGTGTAATATTGATCCTTGAGACATCTAGAGTCTTTTGGATCTTTTCCGGGATGATGTGGCACAATTTACTATTTTTAGCAGGTTGAGCACCAGTGCTCGCATGTCAGTTTTGATGGCATATTCGGATCCCTTGCAAGCATTCCGACGAATTTCTAGCAGTGTCTTTTTTAGACAAAGATCAACGAGTATAAAGTCAAGGGAATTCAGACGAATTTCTATTTTTAGCAGTGTCTATTTTTAGATAGTGACATGTAGCGGTGTTCTAGTCATCCTAGGTGATATGGACAGTTTCCTAAATTTTAGGAACTGGATTCTATTTTAGAAATGTCTATATTTAATAGGTACAATCATCATCCATGCAGTGCCAAGTGGCACCCTCACATGTTGACATGAGGTAGATCTACAGAGTGATGTGGCATCCACTTAGGCAGGGGGGCGCATATTTCCAAGACTTGAGCATAAATAAATAATTAATTGAGAAAAGGGAGTCGCATAATCGGGCCTAAATTTAGCCGTATATTCCTCCAAATAATCACCCCTCCACTTGCCATGCATAAACTCCTTAAAATTCGTCTCTTGTTGAGTTTAAATTGTATTTTCCTAAAAATTAGGAAATTCCCTAAACAATAGGGCGAATTTCCTCTTAGCCGCAACCAACTCATGCTTTTATCAATTTTAGCAAAAGTACATGCATTAGAAAGCTAAATTTGGCCTCCATGCGTTTTTTTCACTCCATAAAGCCAATTCACATTCATTATCATTCATTAGTCCTCCATTTTTTCCTCAAGTGCACCTTCCAAAGTTTAAGGGCACATTCTCCTCTCTTGTGCGCATGTAACCTTCATGCAAACTCTCACAAACACTCTCTCATCTCACACTCCTCACATATCTCTCTTCCTCATGCACTTAGACTCCAAATTTAACCACTCATGCGTCTTCTCCTTCTCCCTTAGGATATGGGCCCTCCTTATGCTATATATTGGATGCTTCACAGAGGTTCTTGGTCGGTTCTTGAGTAGCAACAAAGTGTCTCTCTCATTCTCTTCTCTCTTGTTCTATAGTGTAGTCTAGTGGCTCCTCTTTGAGCAAAATAGTCATTGTATCGGTTGTAGGCTTGTCAAGTGTGGTGCAAATCAACTCTCTTGTACGCTTCATTAATAAAGAAGTGTGTTTGTCATCCAAACCTGTTTTCTTAGCGGTATTATGGTAATTTTGTAATCTTATATGTCATTTTCTGAACTATTTATCATGGTTAATTTCGATCGTTTTGAATAGTTTTCATCTTCTTTCCAATCTATTATCACTGTTCTAACTCTGCAGGTTCCCTCCAAGCGTATAAGATCGATTTTCTCATTGTTTTGGACCGCTTTTACACACTGTCCAAGACAAAACAACTCGCTGATTTTTAGTTTAGAACACAAAAATCAGACTTTAGATCAGCCAACAAGGCGCTTCATTGTGCCTAAAGACTCCCCCTCGAGGCTAGGAAGCACTAGCCCAAACAGAGAGGGGTTCGGTTAGTGACAATTTGGGGCCCTACTCCTTTAATTAGCCAAGTTTTTACCATTGTCCTAACAAGTTTATCAACTCAGATTGGAGGGTAGAAATTTGTGCTAACAACGCAGTGGACAGGAAGAGCACCTCCGGGCGTTGCTTCACTTTCGGATCTGCCATGGTTTCCTGGTGTAGCAGGAAACAAACTTCTGTGGCTTTGAGCATCGCAGAAGTAGAGTACATTGCATTGAGTGTGATAGTCCGCGAAGCAGTCTGGCTTCGCAAGCTCCTTGCAGATATATTTGGACATGTGCTGGATTCCATCGTTATTCGTTGTGATAACCAGAGGTCTGTGGAGCTCTCAGAGAATCCAATGTTTCATGACAAATCGAAAGACATTGAGATCAAGTACCATTACATTCGACACATGGTGCAGAGGAAGGCAGTATTGGTGCAGTTCCTTCCTACAGATGAGCAGGTTGTTGATGTTCTTACCAAACCCTTCACTAGGACGAAGTTCGAGTACTTCCGTGACGGACTTGGCGTGATAGAGAATGCCTCCCTTGTTGAGAGGGAGTGTTAATGTTTGCAGCTTCCTGAGACATTCTCCAGATCGTACTCCTTTGTGATTGAGTTGAGTTGATCTCAATGTTTTAAAAACTGAATCCGGTATCGGAACCGGTCGAGGGTCCAATCTGAACCGGAACCGGAACCGGAACCGGTAATGAACCGGTCGAACCAGTTTCAATGAACCGGTTTTTTAAAAAATACATAAAATATTTAAATTTTAACGAAAAAAATATATTTTTAAGATTTTAAATCATGTTTCCAAAGCATTAGAGACAATTAGAGACAACATATCCAAAGTATGCTCATGAATATATCAAAACGACACCAAGTGCAATACATATCTACAGATCAGAACATAAATACATAATCAATGAGGCTCTAAATGGCCTCTACAACATCAAATAACATACGAAGTTAGAGTCACTGATACTATAGGTGGGAATGCCAATGAAAAATAGAAAATAGCCATAGGGTAGATACTAGAACCGTAGATGGAAGAATCTCATAGCTCATGAGTTGTGACTGTCAGTAGTCCTCCATGTCATAATCATCAAGATTGGCATCACTACCACTGCTCTCTCCTCCATCCTCCTCCCCTATATCCAATGCAATCCGTGCATTTGTTGATGTGGACTCTGGAGGATGACCCCTCAAGAGGATCACCATCATCAAAAGTGATCGACTCTAGCACTAGTTCATTAATATCCAAGTTGGCTAATGCCAACTCAACACTGTTCTTCAAACCCTTATCATCAGAAAACACATCCCACATCTTTGTCTTTCCCTTCAACCACTCTTCTCTCTGCTTGTATATAAGACGAAGATTGGTGTGCACATACACTACTAAGTCACCGGACACGACGACAAACTACAAAGAGAAGAGTTCAATAGAAGAGTTTATACTTGAGTGAAGGGTACATTTTTATTGGGGTCGTGACAAAAGAGTTCAACAATCAATGCCACCAACATCGAGGTACATAAAGGGCTTGGTTCTCTTGATTAAATGTTAGTTCCATACCCTCATACATGATAGAATCCAGTGGAAACATTGCAATCTTGCCAATCTTGAAATCCTGAAAACTGTTAACTTTGTTGAATTTTGAATGGGACCTAAAATTCTACGTTCTCCATATGAAGTCCAATGAGGTTGGAACCACTCTCAAACATCCTGAAACAATTAATGGTCATGTTAAAAATTTAAGTAAAAGGATGAAAATGAAAGATAAAGGAGAATGTCACTTTTACTTAGTATATTGCTAGCCTCCTTAACTACGTTTTCGGCTCTTGCTCACCTCTTGCTCCTTTGCTCTCCAAACTACACACTTTGTTTGCAAAATGAAAGATAAAGGAGAATGTCACTTTTACTTTAAGAATTTAACATTACCATTAATTACTAGGGTGGGTGAAATGGACGGGGTGGGGACCTCTTTAAATAACATTAATAAGGCAAAATAACCCTCAGCTGCACACCAAAACACCTTACAACTCCAACTTGCATGGGAAAACATGAGCCAAGTACTTCTCTGTTACTTAGGTTTTACGTTTTAGGGGGTTTTAGAGGGTTTTAGGTTTTTGGGACCAAAACGACCAGTTTAAGACCAAACTGGCCGGTTTATGACCAAACCGGCCGGTTTGGTCATAAACCGGCTGACCGGTTCGGTTTATTGACCGGTTTGAACCGATCGACCATTAAACCGGTCAAACCTGCCGGTTCCGGTTCCAGTTCAACGGTTTTTAAAACAGTGGTTGATCTATGAGGACACTTATCCGAGAGGGATAAGTGGGTTTGGGCTTATAGCCCAACATCCCTTGTGGAGAGCACATGAGGACACGTCCCTTGTGGAGAGCACATGAGGACACATCAAGGGATGTTGACCTTGACGTCATACGTTATGGGGAGTTGACCCTAGTGTTTCTAGAGGGAGTAGCGTCAAGAAGTTCACATGGAAGTGCCATGTGTGACAGACCTTTTGCTATAATGCCCCGAGTAAGCATCGAGAGGACCTTCTCCTAGATTGGGCTGCAGACCAAGGGAGATAGGATACATTTATTACATGGGTGTACGTGTGGTATATTGGCTCAGGCGTAGTCCTTCCTTGATCATGACAAGGAGTGATATGGACTCAAGGTGCTTGAGGTGCTTTCCATGTGTCAGATAGTATCGGGCAGACACTCACTCATAAGAGTGTACCTGTGGTGAATGGCCCAAGTGTAGTCTTTCTCCTTATTCATGCTGATTTAACTAGGAATGATAAAGACTTGAGATGGTAGATGCTATCACATGCAGACCCACAGTGAACCTGATCTCAGAGAGAATAAGTTGGCTCAGAGAGAGAGCCGCACAAGGAGTTTCCCCTCGATTCAGGTGGGAGAGAGACATCTCCAAGGACTTATAGACATGTCTCATGAGTCTAGGGCGAAGTTTGTATACTTCATAGACAAGCTTAGCATGATGCAGAATGTCTCCCTAGTTGAGAGGGAGTGTTGATGTTTGGACAACATCGGGAAGACATTCTCCTAGATTAATAATTAATAATATAATTATTGATTATTAAATAATATATATAATAAGTAATAATAAGTAATAATAATAAATAGTTATTGATTATCCAAGGGACGCATTCTTTCATGGATGGTCACCACATGTTCTGTATATATGGAACACTCATCATTGTAATAAGAACATATCGATTATACAATATCATCTCTTATGTTTGAATTTTTAATGCAGAGGAATTCTCCAGATGTTTCCTTCAAGGATATTCACCACTTGCCAATTCTAAGACATATAGTTAGAAATGTTTAAAACCTTAAATGGCTCCATCTTAATATTATTTAGTTTCCCTTAGCTGTTTAGGTAGTGTCATCCCCATTTTGTGGATAACTAAGGAGATTACGTCTTGAGGCTCTCAGGTTGAAGATATGGACTGCCGAGAGGCCACAGGACCAACAATATCCCTTTTGCACAGCCAGAGACCCGCATTGCCACCACCATGATCCAACACCTCATCATTGTCCACACCAGCTTGCCACCACAGGTCACTTGGGTCTTGCTCCATGCGGCATAAGTCAGGTATGATGGTGGGTATCATTTTAATATTTGAGTCATTCTAGCTTGTGTATCAGAGGTTATTTTTTATTATGAGACATTTGCTTTGGAAACTCTGCCTTTTACCTTGTTTAAATGATGGTGGTTGGCTTGGGGCACTTAAGTAGATGGTCACCTTTAGGATGGGGTGTTTCTGGGAGCTTCCTTTGATGAGTCATCGTGCCACTCCCGACCATACTTACCACTTTCCATCATTATTTCCCCCCATGACATCATCTCTTTGGATTTTAGGGTAGACTGACCCTAGAAGGGACCATTGCTCATTTCATGGGAAGAAGGTTGAAGGCCCAGAGGGGAGTTAGTTGGCAAAAGATAAAACCCTAATGAAAGAAGCTTCCAGATGCTTCATCTAGGGGATCCCGAGAAAGAAATGAAAAGCTTCTTCGCAAGAAAATAAGGATCCCAAGAAAAGAATAAATAAAAACACTTAAAGGATCAGTTGAGGATAGGGGGTCTCATCACGAGGCAGGTTATTATGTCCATGGGTATCTAACAATATGACATTACCATTTATGGTCATCACACCAGGGTAATGGTTCTTAGTTGCATGGCTGAGGGAAAGGGGGTCTCATCATGAGCCAAGCTTCTCATTTCCCTTAAACTACTTGTGGGTGACACTGCCGATATCTGGTCACCACGCCAGGGCAATGGCCTAAAACTCGCCCTATGCTATATTGAAAGAAAATACAAAGAAAGAAAGATAAATGACAATTGATGGGCTTGGAAAAAATGCATTATAGACGAAGGTTCGACACACCCTCCACAAAGGCACCCATAAATGAGATACTATGGACCTGTTATCCCCCACTTTTAGGGATAACTAGGAGATTATGTCTTGAGGCCCACAGGTACTAGACATGGAGTACTGAGAGCCAAATCTACTTGAGCATGACCTTGAAGGGCCCATCTTTTCTTCCTTTCAACGCCTCCACTTTGTCAAGCAGCATCATCATCCATCACCTCGGCTTGGTCTTGTATCAGAGATGATTCTTCTTCATGAGGTAATGAGTGCGGGCATCATGGTATGTGTCACTCTAATCCTCAAAACCTTTGAATATGTGCATCTAGTTATTTTTGTTTCTAATGGGTGCTTGGATCTTATACTTATCCACTTGACCATGTTTGGGGGGAATGACAGGATGCCCTAGTAAGCATGTGCCCATAGGTTTTGAATTGCCACTGGGGGGATCCATGAAGAGTCATCGTCCGCTCCCGTCATACTTACCACTTTCCATCTTACTTTCCACTCATCCATCCCTTTACATTGGTCTGGGTATTGGGTTGGCCAATCATTTAAGGGTTGCACCTTGCCTTGTGGGAAGAAGGGGCTAAAGGCCCAGAAGGTAAAAGCAAGCTGGCAAAAGATAAAAGCCTAAAAATAAAACCATGAGATGCTTCACCCAGGGATCCCCGAGAAAGCAATAAAAAGCTTTTCAGCAAGAAACAAGAGGGACCCATAAAAATAATAAAACAAGACCTAGTCAGACGATAGGGGGTCTCATCATGAGCCAGCTTATTAGGTCCATGGGCACCTAACGGTATGGCACTACTAGCAGCTGGTCACCACGCCAGGGTAGTGGCTCTTGGTTGCTTGGCCAAGAGAAAGGGGGTCTCATCATGAGCCGACCTTCTCATTTCTGTGAAAGTGCTTGTGGGTAACATTGCCACCACTGGTCACCACGCCAGGGAAGTATCCCCTGATTAGCTTCTTGAAAGAAAAAAGCAATAAAGAATAAAGAATAAAAGGCATGAATGGGCTTGGAAACATTTGCATCCAGGACAGGTGCAACTCGCCTTCTACAAAGGCACCCACAGGTAAGCCTTGCATTTCCCTGCTATCATTGCACCCGTTGTCAGGGCATCCCTTTTCCACGTCACCCATTTAGATGACTTGGATTTGATCTCTTTCGGAAACATCCCTTTTCTAGTGGATACTAGCCCAATAGGACGCCCTATCACTTCCTCCAAACTTGCCTTGCAGATTTGTATAATGTCTTTGAGCACTTGACTGGGTAAAAGGGGTTTTATGCTCATGTTTAATAAAATTGATGATTGGATGTGATTGACATTGCTATGATCTCTATGACTTATGAGCGCATGGAGGGTGTATCTGTTGATGTGCAGGATCATGCCCGACGGACAAGTACCATATTGGACAGGTACACATGGGGAGATGATTAGTTCGGACCTCCAGGGGGCTGAAGAGCCCACTAGATGGATGCTGAGACCCCAACAGGGGGCAGAGACATGACAAAGGGGTTTGCACTGGAGAAGAGGAGGACGTTCCACAGGGGCACCCTGGCAGAGCCTCACCTAGGGGGTTTGTGCCCTCTCCACTGGAACGTTGGCCTTGGAAGGCCCATGACGTCACCCAGGATGCCCATGACGTCATCCAACATTGTGGACGTTTTGGGGAGGCAGTTATGGCAGTGTGGCACATGTGGCAGCTAGGAGAGGCCCAAGGAGGGCTAACGTCTTGCTCCAGGAGGTCAATGCTTCCCTAAAAAGGGATAACGTCACCGTAGAGAGGGCATGGCGTCTTACTTTTGCTTGATTAGGGTTTCATTTATTACATTTAATGTAAAAACAATATTATTTGGTATTTTGGCCTTGTCAGTCTTTTGGTGACCTAAATTAAATTAAGGTCACTTGCCATTGTATAAATAGAGAGCTAAAACTCTCTAATTTTCATAATCTTTCACTCACACATAGTGAGGTCTGAAATTTGCGCCCTACTCTAGGGTTTTTGGCTTAAAATTGATGCGCACTTGTTGAAGGAGGCTTGTTTTGGCTATTTTTGACATTTCTCTTTGTGGAAGGTTTACAACTAGGGTATGGCTATATGAATTCTTGATTAAATGTAAGTGGAATTTCTGCAACACTTCTTTGTTGAATGGTTATGATATTGTTTACTTGCATTTTTTTACTATAATTTGCTGGATTAAACCCTAGGTGACAAGCACATGTTGGTGTCCTTATCTCATGTCCCTACTAAGATTAAGAGCCATTTGATTTGCTGAAGTTAGATAGAGCCTTGCCATAGCAACACTCTACCTCTACTCTTCTAGCCTAGCAGTTTTGTACTTGTTATTGAGCTAAGAAAGAGGAAAACACATCAAGGCCTAGGGTTTCTACACCTTGGTGAGCCGTTTTTCCCCTAGGGTTTGGTAGATGAAGCCTTGCCTTAGCAACACTTCATCTTCAAACTCTCTTGTCTTTAGCCCTACTGATTTTTGCTCAAGCTAGCCATTTTTACCTTGCCAATAAACTAAAGGAGGAGAAAGCACCAAGGCCTAGGGTTTCTACACCTTAGTGAGCCTTTCTCTCCTAGGGTTTCATTGTTGAGGCTTTTCCATAGCAACACCTCAACATCTAACCCCCTTGTCTTTAGGATAGTCTCAGTTGCCCTCCTTTCATCCGTCTTTGACCTTAACTACAAACTGTGCGATAACATTTTGGCGTCGTTGCCGGGGAACACTGAGTCATTTCTCCTCAAGACGACACTTTTCGGTAAGCCTTGCCTCAAGAGTCTTTATCTTAAAATCTTACCTGGCAACTCCACTTAGGGTGTTTTTGCTTATGTTTTTTGATAATTTCAAGCAAATTATCTGGGGACTCCACAAATGACGACCCGTAGCGGGCGTCAGTACTTACCTCTCTCTAATGTGGTCTCGATTACCCATACAAATCCTGTTACTTCTATGAGTTCTCCTAGATGGTCTCCCCAAAAACTCTTTGGTTGTTTTGACCTAGCTAACATCCAAGGGGAATTGCATGACCTACCCAAAGGGGTCGACTCTTGGATACCAAGTTTTTTCAGGAAAAGGAGTATCCTTCGGTAACTCACATTGGACCCAGTTTTGTGAAAGTTTTGAGTTTCATCAAGCTGGTCAAGAACATCCTGATGTCTTTATGAGGCTCTTTGAAAGCTCTCTCACTGGGGATGCCAAAACCTGGATTGAGTCTCGCCCGAAAGGAAGCATCAATATGTATCAGTAAAAATGATACCTCATCACAGCACTAGGCTGGCACATCACAGTACTACACTGGCTCAATGTCACAGCTGTTAAGCTGGTAGCTCAGTGTTAGTCACATCTTGCTTTACGTCTAACAACGAGGTCAGAAGCAAGGAAGACATCATCATCTTGCTTTACGTCTAATAGCTAGGTCAGAAGCGAGGAATCATCTTGCTTTGCGCCTAACAACTAGGTCAGAAGCAAGGAACACATCAACATCTCGCTTTACGTCTAACAACGAGGTCAGAAGCGAGGAATCATCTTGCTTTACCTCTAACAACTAGGTCAGAAGCAAGGAACACATCAACATCTCGCTTTACGTCTAACAACGAGGTCAGAAGCGAGGAATCATCTTGCTTTACGTCTAACAACTAGGTCAGAAGAGAGGAATCATCTTGCTTTGTGTCTAACAACAAGGTTAGAAGCAAGGAATCACACATCATCTTGCTTTACGTCTAACAACTAGGTTAGAAGCGAGGAATCATCTTGCTTTACGTCTAAGAACGAGGTCAGAAGCAAGGAATACTCACAACGTCATGCTTTACGTCTAACAACGAGGTCAGAAGCAAGGAATACGCACAGTGTCTTGCTTTACGTCTAACAGCGAGGTCAGAAGCAATGACTCATCTTGCTTTACGTCTAACAGCGAGCTCAAAAGCAATGAATAAATATATACTTCCCCTTTCAGGGAGGGTCCTTTCGGACTATACCAAGCTTATCTCGAAAGTGTTCAAACTTTACACGAGATAGAGGTTTGGTCAACACATCAACAACCTGTTCAACCGTGCTAATGTATTGGAGCTTCAAGGCTCCTCTCTGTACCATGTCGCGGATGAAATGATAGCGGATCTCTATGTGCTTCGACCTGTTGTGGAATATAGGATTCTCTGTCATCTTTATGCAGCTCTGGTTGTCACATAGAATCACGGTTGCTCTCATCTCCAAGTCAAATAGGCCAATCAACAACTTTCGAAGCCATATAGCTTCGCAGCTAGCAGAACATGTGGCAATGTACTCTCCTTCCGCTGTGCTGAGAGCAATACTGAATTGATTCCTACTCTACCACGAGATCATGGCTGATCCCAAACTGAAACAACATTCGGAAGTGCTTTTTCTGTCAGCAACGCTTCCTGCCCAATCTGCATCAGTATATCCACTCAATGTGAAGTCATGATCTCCATCATAGCTGAGACCATA
>JASDQU010104033.1:517773-532592 GCA_032191745.1 Picea mariana
CAATACAGAAAGTCCTCTCCAAAAGATGCGCCACTCTTCTCCCTCTCTCCAACTGGTAAGTTGCAGCTTGCCTCTTAGAAATAAGCAAGTGTGTTGTGTGATAAAGTGAGGCGCTAGCCTCTCTATATATACAAGTCTGGCACGTGTGAAGGGTCTTCACTGGCAGGGCCGACTTCTCACTCTGGGTGGGTAAACCCACCTTTATTTTATTTGTGGGTCTCAATAATAACTGCTGGGGCCGACTTCTTATTCTGCCTTTTACAATTGTTTGTTGACCAATCCGCAAAAGGGGATTTGGTCCTAATACAATAACCGAAATGATCAATCCACAATGGGGATTGATCCTATGAATAAAATAACAATAATAATAAGAATACTCTTTGCAGTTACATTATTTCAACAGTTAGCCCCTATCAGGGCAAATGTAGCCTCCTGAAGTAAGACGTTAGCCCTTATTGGGCTCCTCCAAGCTGCCACACGTGCCAACTGCCCTGTCCATTTGCGAACATGTTCAGGATGACGTCATTAGCCTCCTGGTGACGTCCTGGGCCATCTAAAGCCAACATCCCTCTGAAAGTGGGTCGATCTCGCTAGGCCAAGCACTGTCGGGGTGGTGCCTTTGGTGGAACGTTCTCTTCTTCTCTTGTGCAAAGTCTCTGATCATCCTTTGCCCTGTCCCTGCCCCCTGATGGGGTCTCAACATCCTTCTGGTGGGCTTTTCAACACCATGGAGGTCCGAACTGATCATCTCCCCATGTGTACCGGTCCAAATGGTACCTGTCCGTCGGGCATGGTCCTGCACATAAAGCTACGCCCTCCATGGGCTCATCAGTCATAGGGATCATAGCAATGTCAATCACATCTCATCATTAATATTATTAAACATATGCATAAAATCCATAATACATTTGTCAATAGCTCAAAGACATTACACAAGCCTGCTATACAAATCTGGAGGAAAATACAAAACATTCTATTGGGCTAGTGTGCATCGGAAAAGATGAGTTCCCAGAAGAAAACCTCATCAAAACCATGTGAGTGGGTGATGTGGTTAAGGGAATTCCAAGCATGTGGGTGTAGTGAGGGCCAAGGATGCAAAGTGTTACCTGTGGGTGCCTTTGTAGAAGGCGAGCTGTACCTGCCATTCTTTCCAAGCCCATTCTTGCCTTTATTCCTTTTTTTATTCTTTTATTGGTTTTCTTTTCCTTTTTGTTCAAGAGCTAATCAGGGGACACTGCCCTGCTGTGGTGACCATTGGTGGCAGTGTTACCCGCAAGTACTTTCACATAAATGAAATGTTGGCTTGTGATGAGACCCTCTTTCCCTTGCTCATGCAACCAAGAGTCACTGCCCTGGCGTGGTAATCAGCTGGTGGCAATGTCATATTGCTAGGTATCCATGGATCGAATAGGCTGGCTCGTGATAAGACCCCCTATCCTCTGACTAGGTCTTGTTTTATTATTTTTCCAGGTCCCTCTTGTTTCTTGCTGAGAAGCCTTTTATTGCTTTCTCGGGGATCCCTGGGCAAAGCATCTCGAGCTTTTATTCTTAGGCTTTTATCTTTTACCAACTTACTTTTACCTTCTGGGCCTTTAGCCCCTTCTTCCCAGGAGATAAGGTGCAATCCTAAAAATAGGTCAACCTAATGCTCGGACAAGGGGAGTGGGACAAATGAGCGGGAAGTAAGATGAAATAGTGGGGCTATGATGGGAGCGAACGATGGCTTTTCAGAAGTCCCCCTGGTGGCAAACCAAAACCTATGGACAAAGGCTTGCTAGGACACCCTGTCAATCCCCATAGACATGGTCAAGTGGGCAAATGTAAGATCCAAGCAGTTGTTAGAAACAAAAGGAATCAGATGCATATATTTAAAGGTTTTAATGATCAAAAGTGACTCATACCATTATACCCGAACCAATTACTTGATGGAGGAAGAACCCTTTCTGATACAGGACCAAGCCGATGGTGATGGATGCTACTATTGCTGACAAGATAAGGATGATGGAAGAAGAAAAGGTGGGCTCTCTAGGGCCATGCTCAGGTCAATCCTGCTCTCGGTACTCCATGTCCAGGACCTGTGGGCCTCGAGATATGATCTCCTAGTTATCCCTAAAAGGTGGGGATAACATCTGGCTCCAACTCGGGGACATGTGCTCACCGTAGAGCGCATGAGAACCTCATCATCTCTGGCATAACCTGTAGACCTGCTCGATCTCGTATGAAGTATCAGTAGCAAAAATTGAGGTGGTAATGCCACCCGAGCATAGATATATATAGATGGACTGAAGTAAAGCAATCAATAGTGTAAGACAAACTACTTACCTGTACTTACCTGTTGGCCGGATTTGGGTGTAGTCAAACAACCAGTGAAGCCAATCCAACAATATCCCACAATACCTGCCTTTGTGCTTCATCATAAACCAGAACAGTGACAAATCAGGCACAAAAATGACATGGGTTAGAGCATGTATCATATCATCGGAAATCATAAAGTCTAACTCATGGAAGCAGGTGGGAGGGATAAAATCTCGTCGAGTCGATTTCTGAGGAAAGTACGCAATCCACCTCTGGAAGGGGTCATGAAGAGTCCACGGTTCAGAATATTGGCTCAAAAGGTCTGCAAACTGGCTACCTAGGATGTCCTCATGCCTTGAGGCCTGGGAGGGGATCGACAAAGATCTAGCAGACAACTGGCAAACTCTCAGGGGAAAGTTGAAAAAGTGAGATAATAGATTGAAATCTGTAGTTTTCAACCAATCTTTGGATTCTCGAGTTTGCTTCAGAGGAAACTCAATGCAAAAGGTATAATTCTCAACTACACCTTTAATGAGACAACAAGGTAAGGTAATAAAAGGTGGCTGGATAAAAAAGTCATGAGAATCTCTCTCTAGGCAAACAACGTTTTTACTCCCGTCAAAACTTGAGCACAATGGTGGTTGATAGTCATCTTCATAGAATAAATCCAAATGCTCAGAGGAGCAGTCATCAAAGTCCTCAAGGTATGACCAAAAATCATTAGGAAAGCATAGCATCAAGTCATCTTTGGGTGTTTGGGGAGCATCGGTAAAAAACTCATCTCCTTGTTTCCACTGGTCAAGAGCTTTCTGTGATAATATCAAAGGGAAAACTTGGAGATGACTCCTTATGTCATAGATAGGATCCATATCATAACCAATTGCATCCCACTTACTTCTCCCAACATGTATGAACTCATCAAAATCAGCTATGTGAGTATCAGTATCATAACATTGAGGGTAGAAATCATTCAAAAGCTCACCCATCTCCTCCTCTTTTCTCAAATCATAAAGTAGACAATTACCCGAATATTGGAGAGGAGGGTAACTTACCTTTTCTTCTTATGCAGGAGCTTCTAGGACTTGGGCATCTTTGGCATGCATTACTTTCTTATCCTTGGTCGTGTAGCAAGGAAGATGCTCTTCATTCCGGGATTCCATTTCTCCATCACTCTCTGAATCATGAAATAAGGTATCATCAAAATCCTGAAAAGGAAAGTAACCAACCTTATCGTCTTGTTGTTGTGTAGGTGGAGGAGGCTTATGGTCCATGGATCTCCTCATCAAGAGGAAGAGGGCATGTTGATACTTCGTTATTGGGTTCCGGCTTCTCAAGTATTTCTTCAACAATCCCTCGTCGATCTGTGGTTTGTTCCCCTTCTTCTTGGAGATCAATGATGAAGCTCGGAAGGGTAAACAAACTCTCTCCATTGAGAGTACTTAAGGTAAAGAGGCATCCTATATCAAACGAGGAGATGTTCTCCTCAATCACTGCAGCCATGTAGTAAGCTTCGTCGAGCGTCCTTGGGGTTATTTTATCAAGAGGGAAACTCAGATATCCCAAAATTGCACGAGTAAAAAGATGGACTAGGTATCTCTCCTCGGGATGATGACTCTCAGGAATCTGATATAGCATGTTCTCAAATCTAATCTGGAAGTCTTTGACAGTTTCATCCTCAGCTTGTATTATGTGCTTGAGATCTTCTAATAGTACTGGGATGTCTTCTTGCTGGATAACCCATCTCTCAAGAAAACATTTCTCAAATTGCTCCATTGTTGTGATGCTGGCCTCGGGGAGGTTATCATACCATTCTTTGGCATTGTAACAAAGCGTGGCAGAGAAAAGTTTCATGACCACTTCTTCAGCGTAATCATCGATCGGGTAGGATAGGAAGAAATTCCAGAAATTTCTTATGTGAAAGTCAGCTCTTTCTTTATTACCACCAGAGAATCCAGGGAGCAAATTTATGTATTCAAAGGGCATTTGTTGAGGGTACCCCGGGATGTTACTCATGTCTAAAGGCTTGTAGTTCTCGGGATCCCATTGTGAAGTCATCGTTAGGTTCGTCATCAGTGGAGTCACATGATAGTTTTCTTGAAACTATCAAAGAAATAGGGAAAACACCCTAGTGGAGTCGCCAGGTAAGCTTGTAAGATAAGGCTATGAGGCAGGGCTTACCGAAAAGATTTGTCGTCTGAGGAGAATTGACTCGGTGTTCTCGGACAACGATGCCAAAATGTTATCGCACAGTTTGTAGCTAGGAGAAAAGGCTATAAGATAGAAGGCCCAAACTGGCGTAATAGGAACCTATCCCACCCAATGTCACCAAAATGGGATGGTTCTTTTTCTTTAGGGAGGTGAGGCCCAAGGGAGACGTCCCTGGTGACCTGGGGCTTTGAGGAGCCTAAAGGATATTAAGACAAGGGTAAAGAATCCCCCCTCACAGATCACCACCAAACAAATAGTCCCGGCTAAACATCCAATAATAAAGTAAATCCCCAATGAAGAACACCTGCTTGGAACAAAACAACAACAAACTGATATATGCAAGCTATATTTCAATGGGTTAGTACTTCATAAGACTATCTGATGAATATATATAAGCAATTAGCAATAAATGTTGACGAAGTCAATGTTTATCAATAGCAATGAAAAGATACAACACTTCACCAATAAATATTGGGACAATGTGGCATTCAATGTAACCAATCAACACTTCATTCAATTAATGCCTATACCATCATTTAATTGCTTTTAGAAGAAGACGTTGCTGCATTAAAGATGAAATAACCAATGATGACGTCAACAACTTAGGGTTAGCAGGTTAGGGTTTAAAATTTAAAGAATTTAGAGAGTTGTTTGATCAACTTCACTTCAACGTTAGAGGACTTTCAAATCAGTGCCTTAGGGTTTAATGGAGTCATAAGTGAAGGAAGCAAGAGTTGAAGGAGGCAAGATTTCAAGGACTAGAGGGAAGAGTTTTGAGGTGATGCAAAGGCAAGGCCTCAAAATCAACACCCTAGGGGAGAGAGGCTCACTCCGGTGTTGCTAAAGCAAGGCCTCGTGCTCTCTCCTCCTTCCCCGCAAAACGGCTAGCCCAAGAATAAAAATATAACCAAAACAAGAGGGTTTTATGAGGTGAGGTGTTGCTACAACAAGGGCTTTCAACAAACCCTAGAAAGAGTACGGCCCTAGTGTAGTAGAGCTAGGCCAAGGACGTCTCACTCTTCCTGGCTTTCAATTGTTATGGCTAGCAAAGAGGAAGAAGAAAAAGGAGTGTCGCTATGGCTAGGCTCTTTCTTCCTTTTTCAATGGCTGAAAGTTTCTCTATCAGGGGACATGAGACAAGGACCTACTTGTGTGCTTGTCAGCTAGGGTTTTGATTAAGCAAAATTCATAAACACATGCAAGAAATTAAACTACAACCATTCGTTCAAGAAGTTTTGCAGAAAAATACTTACAATTCATCAAGAAATAACCATGCAAACCCTAGTTGTAACAACTTCCTTCAAGAGAAACACCATAAATGCCAAACATCACTTCCTTCAACAAGCGCGCATCACTTAATTGAGCCAAATACCCAAGAGAGGGTGCAAATTTCAGTCCTCCTTATGGAGTGAATGAGTTCTGATGATAAAATGAGGATCAAAATCCTCAATATATACTATATCAATGACCTAATTTACTTTTTAGGTCATAAAAAGGTCGACAAGGCCATAATATCAAAATTATATTGTTTTTACATTAAATGCTAGACTAAAATCCTAATCAAGCAAAAAGGTAAGACGCCACCCCTTCCTACGGTGACGTTAGCCCCTATCATGGCAAATGTAGCGTCCTGAGGCAAGACGTTAGCCCTCATTGGGCTCCTCCAAGCTACCACACGTGCCAACTGCCCTGTCCATCTGCCAACATGCTCATGATGACGTCATAAGCTTCTTGGTGATGTCCTGGGCCATCTAGAGCCAACGTCCCTCTAAAAGTGGGTCAATCCCCCTAGGCTAAGCACTGCCAGGGTGCCTCTGGTGGAACATTCTCTTCTTCTCTGGTGCAAAGTCTCTGATCATCCTCTACTCTGTCTCTGCCCCCTGATGGGGTCTCCACATCCATCTGGTGGGCTCTTCAGCCCCATGGAGGTCCGAACTGATCATTTCCCTATGTGTACCGGTCCAAATGGTACCTGCCCGTCGGGCATGGTCCTGCACATCAAAAGCTACGCCCTCCATGGGATTATCAATCACAAGGATCATAGCAATGTCAATCACATCTCATCATTAATATTATTAAACATATGCATAAAATCCCTAATACATCTGTCAATAGCTCAAAGACATTACACAAGCCTACTATACAAATCTGGAGGAAAAGACAAAATGTTCTATTGGGCTAGTTTTCATCGGAAAAGGTGAGTTCCCAGAAGAAAACCTCATCAAAACCATGTGAGTGGGTGATGTGGTTAAGGGAATTTCAAGCATGTGGGTGCAGTGAGGGCCAAGGATGCAAAGTGTTACCTGTGGGTGCCTTTGTAGAAGGCGATCTGTACCTGTCATTCTTTCCAAGCCCATTGTTGCCTTTATTCTTTTTATTTTTTATTTTTTTATTGATTTTCTTTTCCTTTTTGTTCAAGAGCTAATCAGGGGACACTGCCTTGCTGTGGTGACAAGTGGTGGCAGTGTTACCCACAAGTACTTTCACAGAAATGAAAGGCTGGCTCGTGATGAGTCCCCCTTTCCCTTGGCCATGCAACAAAGAGTCACTGCCCTGGCGTGGTAACCAGCTGGTGGCAATGTCATACTGCTAGGTACCCATGGACCTAATAGGCTGGCTCGTGATGAGACCCCCTATCCTCTGACTAGGTCTTGTTTTATTATTTTTCCGGGTCCCTCTTGTTTCTTGCTGAGAAGCCTTTTATTGCTTTCTCGGGGATCCCTGGCCGAAGCATCTCGAGGTTTTATTCTTAGGCTTTTATCTTTTACCATCTTACTTTTACTTTCTGAGTCTTTAGCCCCTTCTTCCCACGAGATAAGGTGCAATCCAAAAAATAGGTCAACCCAATGCCCGGACAAGGGGAGTGGGACACATGAGCAGGAAGTAAGATGAAATAGTGGTGCTATGATGGGAGTGGACAATGGCTTTTCAGAAGTCCCCCCAGTGGCAAACCAAAACCTATGGACAAAGGCTTGCTTGGACACCCTGTCAATCCCCCTAGTCATGGTCAAGTGGGTAAATGTAAGATCCAAGCAGTTGTTAGAAACAAAATGAATCAAATGCATATATTTAAACGTTTTAATGATTAAAAGTGACACATACCATGATACCTGGACCAATTACCTGATGGAGCAAGAACCCTTTCTGATACAGGACCAAGCCGATGGTGATGGATGCTACTGCTGCTGACAAGATAAAGATGATGGAAGAAGAAAAGGTGGGCCCTCCAGGGCCATGCTCAGGTCAATCCTGCTCTCGGTACTCCATGTCTAGGACCTGTGGGCCTCGAGACATGATCTCCTAGTTATCCCTAAAAAGTGGGGATAACATCTGGCTCCAACTCGGGGACATGTGTTCACCGTAGAGCGCATGAGAACCTCAACATCTCTGGCATAACCTGCAGACATGCTTGATCTTGAAAAAAGTATCGGTAGAAAAATTGGGGTGGTAATGCCACCCCAGCATGTATATATATATATATATATATATATATATACTGAAGTAAAGCAATCAATAGTGTAAGGAAAACTACTTACCTATTGGCCGGATGTGGGTGTAGTCAAACAACCAGTGAAGCCAATCCAACAATGTTCCACAATACCTGCCTTTGTGCTTCATCATAAACTAGATCAGTGACAAATCAAGCACAAAAATGACATGGGTTAGAGCATGTATCATATCATCGGAAATCATAAAGTCTAACTCATGGAGGCGGTTGGGAGGGATAAAATCTCGCCGAGTCCATCTCTGTGGAATGTACTCAATCCACCTCTGGAAGGGGTCTTGAAGAGTCCACGGTTCAGAATACTGGCTCAAAAGCTCTGCAAACTGGCTACCTAGGACGTCCTCATGCCTTGAGGCCTGGGAGGGGATCGACAAAGATCTAGCAGACAACTGGCAAACTCTGAAGGGAATGTTGAAAAAATGAGATGATAGACTGAAATTTATAGTTTTCAACGAATCCTTGGATACTTGAGTTTGCTTCAGAGGAAACTCAATGCAAAAGGTATAATTCCCAACTACGCCTTTATTGATACAGCGAGGTAAGGTAATAAGAGGTGGTCGGAGAAAAAAGTCACGAGAATCTCTCTCTAGGCAAACAACGTTTTTACTCCCATCAAAACTTGAGCACAACGGTGGTTGATAGTCATCTTCACAGAATAAATCCAAATGCTCAGAGGAGTAGTCATCAAAGTCCTCAAGGTATGACCAAAATTCATTAGGAAAGCATAGCATCACGTCATCCTTGGGTGTTTGGGGAGCATCGGTAAAAAACTCATCTCCTTGTTGCCACCGATCAAGAGCTCATTGTGATAATTGCAAAGGGAAAACTTGGAGATGACTCCTTATGTCATAGATAGGATCCATATCATAACCAACTGCATCCCACGTACGTCTCCCAACATGTATGAACTCATCAAAATCAGCTATGTCAGTATCAATATCATAACATGGAGGGTTGAAATCATTCAAAAGCTCACCCATCTCCTCCTCTTTTCTCAAATCATAAAGTAGACAATTACCCGAATCTTGGAGAGTAGGGTAACTTACCTTTTCTTCTTAGGCAGGAGCTTCTAGGACTTGGGCATCTTTGGCATGCATTACTGTCTTATCCTTGGTCGTGCAGCAAGGAAGATGCTCTTCATTCGGGGATTCCATTTCTCCATCACTCTCTGAATCATGAAATAAGGTATCATCAAAATCCTGAAAAGGAAAGAAACTAACCTTATCGTCTTTTTGTTGTGCAGGTGGAGGAGGCTTATGGATCGCTTCATCAAGAGGAAGAGGGCATGTTGATACTTCGTTATTGGGTTCCGGCTCCTCAACTATTTCTTCAGCAATCCCTCGTCGATCTGTGGTTTGTTCCCCTTCTTCTTGGAGATCAATGATGACACTCTCAAGGGTAAAGAAAATCTCTCCATTGAGAGCACTTAAGGTAAAGAGGCATCCTATATCAAACGAGGAGATCTTCTCCTCACTGCAGGTGTTTGTGAGTATTTCATGGATCTTACAAAGATTGGGGATCTTTTGGTGGTGCTTGGAAATGACTCAGTGGTCAAGGTAGTTGGTAGTGGGACAATATCATTTCGTAGGTAGTCTCTACGTCCCATGTTGTTGAGAGATGTCCTATATGTTCTCGGCCAAAAGAAGAACTTGGTGCTAGTTTCCACTATTTAGGATAGGGGATATGAGGTATTGTTTCGTGATGGGCATGTGCTCTTGTATCCTAAGGGATCCAATGTCGCTTCGACCAAAGTGATTGTGATCCGTTATCAGAAACTGTTCAAACATGTTTCAACTTGCTGGAGCATTGATGCATAGTAACAACAACAATGACCCTTGCGAGTTATGGCATAGTAGGATGGCCCATTTGCACCATGGGGCTCTGAGGAAATTGAGCGAGATTGTGACTAGAGTGCCAAAGTTCAGTACAAAGCACTGAGAGGTGTGCGAGGGGTGTGCTCTTGGGAAGTACACCAAGATTGCTTTTCCAAGCAGTGACAACGGAGTAGCAGGTATTCTTGATCTGATTTATTCCGATGTATGTGGTCCTATGTCTTCTGCGTCTGTGAGTGGTTTTGAGTATTATGTCATTTTAATTGATGACTTCTCCAAGAAGTCTTGGATTTTCTTCATGAAAACCAAAGGACAGGTCTTCAAGCGGTTCCAAGAGTTCAAAGGTCTTGTGGAGAACCAAACATGGAAGAAAATCAAAGTGTTGAGATCAGACAATGGGGGTGAGTATACCTCCAATGAGTTTAATGACTTCTGTGCTAGAGAAGGCATTAAGAGATAATTGACGGTTCCCTACAATCCACAACAGAATGGGGTTGCTGAGAGGAAGAACATGGCCATTGTTTGGGGCTGTGAGAGCCATGTTACATGATCAGGGGCTACCACTCTTTTTTGGTCTGAGGCTTGCAACACTACTGTTTATTTGCAAAACAAGAGTCCACACAGATCCTTGGGGGATTAAGACTCCCGAGGAGGATTTCTCTGGGAAGAAGCCGAATGTTGGGCACTTTAGGATTTTTGGGTGCCTTACATATTCACATGTCCCTTCTGAGAAGAGGACAAAGCTAGAACTCACGACAGAGAAGGGCATCTTTGTTGGGTATAGCGAGACTTCAAAGGTTTACTGCATATACATCCCCTCTTTGAGGAAGACAGTTGTGCGATGGGATGTGAGATTTGAGGAGGATAGAGCCTTTAGGAGGTCATTGGATGTTGAACAGGGGGAGCAACAGGCTCCTCAGATTCGGGTGAGTCCTTCACAGAGTGTGTTGACACAGAGTTCAGGACCACCTGCTTCAGGTACTACAGGTCCGCAGGTGATAGGGTCATAGATCACTGGTCCTCAAGTTACTAGTTCACATGGTACTGTTTCTCAGTCTCCAGGTTCTCAAACGACCTCAAGATCATCATCTTCAAGTACAAAATCTTCAGGTGGTGGGATTGAGGAGGAGGAGTCCCCTCCACAGGGTGCTACTTCAGAGAAGAGGAAGCCCAAGTGACTTCAAGAAACTTTGAAGGAAGCTTAGGGATCTGTGGGGAATCCCAAGTAGGCTGTGAGGGAGAGTAAACCTGCAGAGAGATTTTGCAGCTATTTAGTGATGGTGAGCAGGATCATTGAGTCTGAGCCTTCCACCTTTGAGGAGACAACAGGTCAACAGGTCTTGAAGGACGCCATGGTGGAAGAGTACAATTCCATCTTGAAGAATGATGTCTGGGAGGTGGTTCCGAGACCCGAGGGGAAGTCAGTGGTGACTTCCAGGTGGCTTTACAAAATCAAGTATGTTGCTGATGGCAGCATTGAGAAGTACAAAGCTTGGTTGGTAGCTCGGGGGTTCTCATAGGTAGAGGGAGTAGATCATGATGAGACTTCTGCTTTGGTTGTTAGATATACCTCGATCAGGGCAGTGATCTGCATTGCAACAGAGATGGGTTGGAAGATCCATCATATGGACGTGAAGACCGCATTTCTAAATGGTCTCATACATGAGGAGGTGTACATAGAGCAGCCACATGGCTTTGAGGTGCATGGGAGAGATTCTCATGTGTGCAGACTGAAGAAGGAATTCTATGTACTAAAGCAAGCTCCTAGAGCTTGGTATTCGAGGATTGATACATACTTGCTACAGATGTGTTTTGAGAATAGTGAGGCGGATCCAAACCTTTATTTCATTGTGGTTGGGGAGGATCCTCTCATTCTTGTGCTATATGTGGATGATCTCTTCATTACAGGGGCAAAGAGACTCATAGCTTGGTTCAAGGAGAGCCTTACTTCATAGTTCGAGATGAAAGACATTGGACTGATGCACTACTTCTTGGGTTTGGAGGTTTGGTAGGAGCCGAGACACATCTTTCTGGGACAAGGAAAATATGGTGTTGATATTCTAAGGAGATTCCAGATGGAGGATTGTAGGCCCATGTCCACACCCATGATAACCATCTAGAAGTAGCTTCATTCTTCTGAGTCAGAGTTGGTTGATCCTATGTTGTATCGTTAGTTGATTGGTTCGTTGATGTATCTGGTCAACACTAGACTAGATATTTGTTTTGCTGTCAACTCTCTTAATCAACTTATGGTGAAGCCTCGGAGAATGCATTGGGTGACAACAAAACATGTGCTTAGGTACCTTAAGGGTACAGTGGATTATGGCCTGGACTATGAGAGAGGGGATGGAGTCAAATTGATTGGCTACATTGACTCAGATTGGGCAGGATGCGTCGTTAACAGGAAGAGTACTTTAGGTTGTTGCTATGGATTGGTCTCAACAATTGTGTCTTGGTTCAGTCGGAAGCAAAAGTCAGTGGCTTTGAGTTTTGCAGAGGCGGAGTATATGGCAACCAATCAGGCCAGTTGTGAGGCCAAGCTTCGCAAGTTCTTGGTTGGGATATTTAGTGTGCACTTGAGACGACGATGATTTATTGTGACAATCAAAGTTGCATAAAACTCTCTGAGAATCTAGTTTTTCATGACAGGTCCAAACACGTCGAGATTAGATATCACTTCATCTGGGATTATTTTCAGAGAGGGGCAGTTGAGCTACAATTTATATCCACTGATGAGAAGGTAGCGAACATCCTCATTAATGCTTTGGGGAGAGGCAAGTTTGTACCTTTTAGAGATAAGCTAGGAGTGGTAAGGAACACTTTCTTCGGTAAGAGGGAGTGTTAAATTAATTAAAAAGTACCAAGGACAAGTGTTTCTCACTACTTAGGTGCCTAGGGGTGATAAAGTGTCCAATGTGGTCCCCAGTGCATTAATTTTATGAGAGATAAAATTAAAAGTGACTTTTTGTAATGTTTGTGAAGTGGGTGACTTAAGAGTCATTAAATCACCACCATTGATCTAAGGGGCTCGAGATCTAATCTCAACCCTTGGATCATGAGACTCTTCACATTCCCTCCTTGAGTTGAATTAGGGAAAGAGGCGCCCCTCATTTTGGCATTCTTCATGAGTTTTGGAGAGTGAATGAGAGAGATAGTCGAGCAAAGAAAAGAGGAATGTTTTGCTGCTGTTGCTACATGCATCCCAAGATCGAGAGCTAGCACGAAAATTGAGGCAGAAATTACAACAAGTTAAGAGGTTGTATAGTACGAAATTTAAGAGGCCATACTATTGTTTGTATGCACATAAATCGAGGTCTAGCAGTGAATTTTTTGAGGCATTTGACACACATTCCAAGGTTTCCATAATTCAATTTTTGCACAGAAAACGAGTATATTGCTAGGCACGAATTTCTGGGAAGATTTCCATATAATCCGTACAACTACAAGCAAAAAAAATGAGGGCCATACAGTTCAGAATTTATGGGCACATTTTTCAAGGAGATTTGGCACCGTTTTCAAGGAAAATGCTTGACACAAATCTTGAGATAAGTTTGTGTAATTTTGTTGTAGAAATAAATTTTCTCTGAGCTCTGAATAATAAAAAACCTCCCCTCACTGGTTTTCCCCTTGTGGGTTTTTCGAGGGTCTAGTTTTGACCAAAAATCTCTGTGTAAATTTTTTCTGGGTGTGTTTTATTTTTGTTTATTGGCTGTAGCAGACTTCATGTGTTTCCAGTTATGAGCTATTTATTTTTTGTTAACTAATTTGCAGCTGTAAATGCAATGTGGGTTGGACATTAAACTATGTTGTCTCATTGAAACTTGAAACCGGGTTGGGGTCTGAATTTTTCTACATTAGCTACCTAGTTTTTAGGTGAATTTTTGTGATATTAGAGCGAGAGATATGAAATCTTCTAGGATTTCGTGAATGGATAGTGTTGACCGCCTCTCCAACATAGGGGGTCAACTCCATGTGCCATGAAGAGATGCATCATCAAATGCTCATTTAACGAAGACCTTTTGGTTCTATAGGGCATTTTTGGCCCCAACACTTCTTTTTGTAACTGGAATTTCCGCACCCCTGCGTGGGTCAATAATGTAATAGGTCTGCATGAGTCATAGTTAGGTCAATTACCTTGGGATCGATTCACTGGGATAGTTCCTTTCACCGAGGGTTTTTTATCCTTAGGTTATCAATTGGGCTTTTCAGCCTTATTGATTTCCCTTGAGTTTTTCCCTCACACTTGCCATAATTCCTCCAAAGTGGTGAACGACGTTCCAGTGGGCTTATCTTTTGGTAACTATTGTTAGGAATCATTGTAAATGACCATGCAAGACATCTTAGAAAGTTTCGCGGAATTCCATCGAGTCTAAAGTAGTTTTTTTTAATTAATTATTTTTTAATTAAATTTCCCTAAGTTTGGAGGTTTAATTATTTAATTAATTAATTATTTTTGAGCAAAAATTGTAAAAACTAGGTCCTTGGACTTTTGATAGGGGTATTTGTGCTCAAAATAAATGGAATAGCACCCCCTACATCCATGGACCAAGTTTCAGCTCAGTCGGACAACTTTTGCTATGGGTTTGTCCACCTGGAGTGTCAGTGAGTAAAAAACAACAATTTTAATTGCTAAAGTCCAAACATGGAAAAAATGAAAAATTGTAATAATGAGTTAGAGAATGATGTAAGATGGAAAAAGATAAGAGAGAGGTTTCCTAGCCTAAACCTACCCACCCAACTTGTTTTAACCCTTTTTCTAGACCCCTCACCCACTCAACCCTCACGCCCTCCTAGGAAAGTTACACCCCCTTAGTGATTGAATGATGGATTGAGTTTCTAGAAGGGGTGGTGGGCCTTCCTCTTGGGTGGTGTGCTCTCCCTTACTCCCCACCTCTCCCCTTAACTCATCTCCACTACCCTTCCTTGCATTTATTGCCTCCTTTTCTTTCCTTTCCCCCAAGTGGTGCGCCCTCCTTGAG
>JASDQU010104033.1:533743-582883 GCA_032191745.1 Picea mariana
ACTTTGCAAAACCCCGATATATGGCTTGGGACATGGAATGATTAGTTATGAACATTTGGATCTCCTTCGATGTTGCATATATTTCATTGATCCACCCAATCTCGCCAATCTTGGCAAGCATAAGGTTCAATGAATGTACCGCACATGGAGTCCAAAATATGTGATCATACCGACCGTCCACAATCAAGCCTGCAGCTCTACAAACCTGTGCATTGTCCGTGATTACTTGGACAACATTATGTGACCCCACACTTTCTATTGCATCTATAAGAATTGTGGAGATGAACGTTGCATCCTTCTCCACCCCACTGCAATCAATAGCCTTTAAAAACATTGCCCCTTGTGGGCATATTGCAATAACATTAATCAAAGGCCGATTTCTTTGGTCTCTCCATCCATCAGAGATAATGGACACCCTTGTTTCATTCCATGTATCTCGGATTGCTTGTAACTGTCTATCCACAGATTGTTTTTCTGATGATAACAAAGTGGTGCGAACTTTTTCATAACCAGGGCTCTTGTACTCTTTTGGCGCTTCATTGACTGCCTTAATCATTTGTTGCCAATAAGGGGAGCGCACCAAATTGAATGCTAGCCCATTTGCATAGATGCAACGAGCTACATGCTCATCAGCTACTTCTCTACCTTGGTTATTGAATGCTGCTCCAAGAGGTCCCAAAGAAGGCCTTTTATTAGTCACAACAACTGATCTAGATGGTATTGGAGGCTTACTTGCAGAGCCTTGCACAGGGACCTTTCCCTTAGCATATCTCCTATCAGCAGGATCTTGCAAAGATGCATAGAATTGAAGTTTTGCAGGACTCAACCCTGGTCCAGGTTTGCCATCTTCACCATTTGGACCAGAACATACCTTCACCCCTGTGTTGGCCAACCCAGTGAGATGGCCCTTCACCCTAGTGTATGAGCCATTCTTGATGGTATTGCATTCACTGCATCTCCATTTATATGAGCCACCCCCGGCAACTTTGCCAATGATTTCCACATATTGCCATAAAGGAGATCTTGGATCTTTAGTTGCCCCCTCACTTTGTTGTGATGATTCCATGTCTATAGGCTATAGCACTGTGGATATGGGGAAAGTAATTAGTAAATTTTTATTAGTAATTACTAACTAAATAGGGGGGAATCCCTAAGGTAATTTAAGTCTAGCAAATGATTTAAAATTTAATAAACTAACTAAACTAAATTTAAATTTAAATAAACTAAATCTACAACGAAATTAAGAAACTAAATTTAAATTTAATAAACTAAATTTCAAAATGGTGTTTATTATGCTGTATTGATATAAAAAATTTGGGCTTAAGATAGATACACTATTTTAGCAAACTAAAGTTGAGAGTCTCAACCACACATCAAACTGGGAGCTAATTAGTTGAAGTGAATCTATCATATCCAACTAGATCAAACAACTTCTTAAAGACTTGGAAATAAATTCCCTTATGTAGAGAAGAGCTCCACCTCATAATAACAATAATAAGTATGATCACCGAAAAGACAAGTAAAAATTAATAATTCCAAATAGAATTGAATCAAATAACACGAGTTGTTGAATTCCTACTGTATTTAGAATCTCCATATTAAAATAAAATGACAAATTTGATGGGTTGGATTTCCTCCCATGCTTGTTATATTGTTTAGCTTTATGTGAAATTTGATTGGTTTCATTTGATGTTTTAGTGTTTCCAAAACATTGATTTTAGTATCAAATTATATATATCTTATGTGAATGTTTGTAATATTGTTTGGCTTTATGTAAAATTTGATGGGTTGGATATAGCAGTATAACATATCTTATAAGTTTATATTTTTATTGGAAAAATTACATCAGTTGAACAATTTGTAAAAAAAGTCTTTATATCTTCATTGAAAGAATTATAAATGTAAAATTACAGGTTATAAATATTTTTAATTTTCAAAGTTTTCCTTTAATTAAAAAAAATCTTAATATTTTATAATTATTTATATATTTTTAACTATTTATATATATTAATTTTTTTCAATATAAATTTTAATGTTTTATATTTTATATATACATGTTTGTTATATCATTCAACTGTAAAAAAAAATAAAATTAAAATTTAAAATTAAAATTAAAATTAAAATTAAAATTTAAAATTAAAATTAAAATTAAAATTAAAATTAAAGTTTAAAACTAACTAAAGTCTAAACTAAAATCTAGACTCTAAACTAACAAATCATTTAAAATTTAATAAACTAAATCTAAATTTAAAATTAAAATTTAAAATTAAAATTTAAAATTAAAATTAAAATTAAAATTTAAAATTAAAATTAAAATTTAAAACTAACTAAAGTCTAAACTACAGTCTAAAATTAAAAAATAAAAATAAAACTTAGCTGTTTCTGCGCAACTCGTGACCCCCGTGACCCGACTGCTGCTCCGTGCTGCCGCGACCCCGACCCCGACCGCCACTGCTCCCTACTGCCCCGACCCCGACCCCGACCCCGAATGCTCCTTGACCTCGACTGCTGTGTGCTGCCGCGACCCCGACCCCGACCCCGATTGCTTGCGCTTACCCGAAAGCTTCCACTATGCCTGGTGAGTGCGGTGAGTGCGGCCGACTATGCCTGCGTGCTCTGCAACGCTGGTGAGTGCGCCCGACAACTCTGAAACCTCAAAGACTAAAGTTTAAGCTGAGTGCGACTGTGGTGTGTGCGCCCGACAGCCGTGACTAATGAGTGCGACTGTGTGTTGATAAGGAAGGGGGGCAGAGTTATTTTATAACTCAACTACACGCCAAAAACCTAACCAAATACCAAAAACCTAAAAACACGTAAAATGATGTCAAGTTTGCTTGGAACCGTGCGATTGTGGGTTCGTCTGTCTCGGGATCCGTCTCCAATCCGTGAGATACGTTTGCAAATTTCCGGATCTGTTTCACCTTCGACGGAACCGTATCCTCCACTTGCAGAACCGTTGATGTGGCGGATCCTGGCCGTTTCTGGGCGGATCCGGATCTGAAACGCGGATCTGCGGATCTAGATTTCAGACCAAACGGATCCGGTAACCTAGCTTGAAACACATACAAACTCCTCTTTTCTCTCATATTACTCTTTCTCTATATTCTCTCATTCCATACATATTTCAGCTAGCTTAACATAGTGAAATGGTCATTTAAATCTAAATGTTTCATCAAATTTTTTTTGTGAAATTTTTTTGCCCTAGAAAGCAAATGTTTTTCTTCACTTTTTACTGTTATGTGTAGCTTTTCCAGCAAGCATAGCTTGCTGGTTTTTGCAGGTTTCAGATATGGTTGAGGGGGTTTGGCTACCCAAAAACGTTCACACAACACTCCAAGACATTCATACAAGTTGGTAGCTATTTCTCAACCTTTTTCTTCAAGTTTTAGGGCTTCTTGTGCATAGATCTACTTGTTCTCTTGCTGATTTAGTGGATCATTGGCTTGGGAGGAGTGGTACAACGTCCTCCCATGAATGAGCCTAGGGTAGMTTGGGTTAATTGCAAATCTTTCTATCCTTCAATCTTTAGCATTTGCCTTGAGCTAGGATGTGGGGTTTGGTTGATGTTGGACATCTTCCAAACCTAGGACGTGGGGGTTAGTGGTTTGTCTTGTTGAGTTGCTTGCTTGTTTCTTTAGCTTGTCCTTTCTTGCTTATCTTTCTCTCTTTTCCAAGTTGTTTCTAAGCTTAATAAGTCTAATAATTGCCTACCTTTTGGGAGAGGAATACCCCAAATAGTAAGGCTAGGGTTTTAATATGTGTTGTTGATCTTTTATGCTCAAGTGGATTAAAATGTTCTAGACCTAGATCTCTCACATACTAATCCTTAGTTCAAGCACATTGGGCATAATCAACTTAGTTGGATTTATTTGCATGCTTAAGCTATATCAAGATTTATCTCTTTTTTTTTACATGCTTAAATCAAACACACTAAATGCTTAATGCTTCAATAGTTTAGTGAATGGTTTTCCTTTTCATGCTATAACAATCTTAAGGCCATTTGCCAACACACTTGAAGTTAATGCTTGATTGGATAAGTTGATAGTGTAGGCATATGCTTAAATCTTCCTTTTCTTTCTCACACTTAATGCTTTGATTTTGATGCTTCTAACAAACATAAGATAAGTGTGATTGTCTTTTATCTCTTGTTGGCAAGTTGTCCTTGCCCTTGTGATTTGATTTCTTTCATAGCAAGCTACATACGTTAATGATCTAGTGCATGGTAGTGAACTAAATCTTTATTTCAGCTATCTTTCAATGCTTTACATGTTTTAATGCTCTTTATTTCTAACCTTAAGTAACATACATAATAAGCTGAAGTGAGTTTCGGCCTTGGCAATAAATCACACTTTTAAGGCATCTTAAAATCACTAAAACACTCTAAAATACACCTAAAAGTCTGCTTAATTGATATATTAACTCAATAGACTTAATAGGGTACCTAAAACCACCATTTTCACCATCTAAAATGGGGATTGAGGAGGGCAACGGAAGGTGATAGACCGGGGATGGTCTCACGACGCAAAGGAACGTCCTTTTTGTAAAAACTCAATTCTTTGGGTTGACTGTGACAGCTAGGGTAGGCCTCGTTGCCTCACTTCTTGAGCATCCAATAGTTATTTGGCAACCGGGGGAGGAGGTTTTGGTGAAATACTTAATAAGGGTAACTAAAACTTTACAATCTTGAGAAACCCTTAACTTATTAAACAATCAAACCTTGGGCTTAATCATCTAATAATACTTTGTGGATTGATTGAATGTTATAATCATTGTGGTATACTCGTGCGTTAATCTCTAGATCTTCTAAGTATCTTTGTGGATGTGTTGATGATGATAATGCCTTGATCTTCTTGTATCCTACACATACATTTAAAGGTGGTTAGCTTGCTACAGTGTACCATTGTATCTTAGCATTCTTTATTTGTAAGTACTTGTATCTAGTATTCTTTAGGATCATTTATTCTTTTGTAAGTAACTTGTAATTCTATTGTAATGAAACACCCTGACATCTAGTTGACCCCTTGCCCAACCTTGGGCACTAGTCTTATTTGCCCTAGGCAAAGGCTTGCTTGACATACTAACCCTTGCATCTTGCATTGCTGCCTTAGCATCATAGGATAGACTCCCTCTAACCTTAAGAAATTAAAATCAACTCCTAGAACTTAACGCTAAATCTTATCTAGTAACTAGGGTGTACCCCCTTTGGCTTCCCTAGGAGTAAGCCTAGACAGAAGAAGTTCCGGTCAAAGTGACAACATGGGCTGTGAATCTAGGCATTGTGCCTCCAAGGACACACTAAGTGAGCCGGGCTTAGCTCACGTTTGCAAGTGTGTATAAGGATGACAACATATAGGGCTGCTACTAGTGAGAGGGAGTTGTTGGAGGATTTCAATAGGTTTGATGCTCGAACATCAATGATTGAATCTTATTTGTCTGATATGCATCGGGATTTGTGATATGCAATTGGGTGAGATGCCCAAGATCTTTCAATGATTGGAAGGTGGAGGCTTTCAATGGGTTTGATGCATTAACATCAATGGTTGAATCTTATCTGTGACTATGAGTAGCATCGAGATCTATGATATATTGTTAGTTGAGATGCCTAGGATCTTCCAAGGATTGGGAGGTTGTTTTTTCTCTATAATAGGTGATTTGCAGTTGGGATAGTTGGCATGTCTGATTTTTTTGTGGCTGATATATTTGTTGAAGTGTGATTTCAATTGTTGCACAGATGAGTAGTCTGAGTGTCAGAGAGTGTGACCCTCTAGTAGGCACTTCCATCTTTACATCTTGGACGTGAGGATTGTAGATGATATGGGAGGAGGTTAACCTTTGTGGTTTTGAGGAGATGAAGGATGAAGAAAACACTGAGGTCCTATGAGGCTGCCAACTAGGTCTGTCTTTGACCTGAGATTGGCTCTAAGTTTCAATCTCCAAAACTGTCCTTCGCTGCGTTTTAAGACAACAAGCAATCAAGATACTTTTCTGCTCATAACTTTTATGGTTAAGTGTTCTTTGAGGTGCCCTTGCAAGTGTTTTCGTTACCTAATGTTAGCACATGCAATATAACTTAAAACAAGTAACACTCCTCTACTCTTTACAACACAAATAAGCTGATCTACACTCTAAGCATGCATGAAAATAGGACAGGTGTTTTTGGTCAACATGACCCTGGATAAAACCCCCCTGGGGAAAACCGGTTTGGAATGGAAGTATATATAAGTGGTGTCTAAAGCATAAGATACAACAAGAAATACAATATGATGGAACCTGTATACAAAGCAAGCTCCTCTCGAGACTTTCCAAAGGAACCAAGAAGAAATGCGCCCAAGCTTAGTGCGCCTCTTCCCCTTGTTTCCAAACTCACTCAAGTGATGCACCCTTGACCTTGGTTGCGATGAAGAAGAATCCCTTGCACACAAATGTGCTCTTATGTGCTACCTCTCCACTGAAACAAACCAATCTGCAATCCCTCAAGTTTGGCTCCTCCCTGGTAGATGTGCACCCTCCTCCTATAGTGCGCCCTCCTCCAAGCAAATACCGATCACCACAAAATAATAGGGGTCCAAGGTCCCATAGCTCGTCCATGAATAGAAGCGCCCAAGTTGCCCTCTTCCAATGCTTCCAACCTCATCCTCATGCTCCCTCTCAAACTCTCCAAGTGAGAAAATGAATGAATGAGCCTCCAAAGGCCCCTTGCGCCCTCCTTGAGCAATCCATAAGGAAACCTAAATGGGTATGGCTCTGATCACCTCAAGTCATCCCTAATCAATGGTTGAGATCATCCCACAATAATGTCAACTCAAAAGCCACTTTGGGTTAAGTTCCCTAAGTTCACTTTATGTCTCCTATTTTACCTACAAAGTGAATTAATAGTCACTTTAGGCTAAGATGACCAAATTTCACTTTTGACTTAGATCTCCTAAGTCAAAGTGAAATTAGACATAAAGTACAAGGTACAAGGGTACAAGAGAGGCCCAAAACCACAAGGGAACTGTTATTCCCTAGCCTAGGGATAACTAAGGAGATCACGTCTCGAGGCCCACAGGTCCTAGACATGGAGTGTCGAGAGCCAGACGACTTAAGCGTGGCCTCGGAGGGCCCCTCTTTTCTTCAGTGCAATCCACATATCACCAGCAGTAGTATTCATCACACCGGCTTGGTCCTGAAATGGCAGTGGGTCTGACTCCATGAGGCAATGAGTCCAGGTATCATGGTATGTATCACTCCGATATTTAAAGTTTAAACCACTTGAACATGTTGCATTAAGTCTTTCTTCATTTCATGACGTTTGCTTGGATTTTATGCTGTTTTCCTCGTTCAAACCTAGAAGGGTGACATAGTGCCCTAGTAAGTTGATTTCCCTTTAGGATGGGTTGCTATTGGGTGGATCTTTGAAAAGTCATTGTCCGTTCCCTCCATACTTACCACTTTCTATCTTTATTCCTTCCATCTCCCCTTCCTTTTTAGGAATTGGGATTGGCTACACTAGGAAGGGTTGTACCTTACCTCGTGGGAAGAAGGGGCTAAAGGCCTAGAGGGTAAAACTAGCTGGCAAGATTTAAAAGCCAATTTTGAAACCTTCGAAATGCTTCGCCTAGGGATCCTTGAGAAAGCAATGAAATTTTTTTCAGTAAGAAAACATGACCCACAAGATAACCATAAACACTCAAGGTACTAGTTTATGGATAGGAGATCTCATCACGAGCCGACCTATTATGACCATGGACAAGTAGCGGTATGACATTACCACCTATCTGGTCACCAAACCAGGGTAGTGGCTCTTGGTGGCATAGCCAAGAGAAAGAGGGTCTCATTACGGGCCAACCTTCTCATTTCCGTGAACTGATTTGTGGATGACACTGTGACCACTGGTCATGAAGCTAGGATAGTGACCCTCAACTATTCCCTTATAGCACAAGAGAAAATGATCAAAAGAAAGAAAGCTAAGAATATATGGCAATGAATGGGCTAGGAAACAATTGCATCCATGACAAGGTGCAAGTCACCCTCCACAAAGGCACCCACAGGTAAGACTCTACATTTCCCTGTTATCACATGCACCCCATGCCACCTGATACACTTGCATGACTTGGATCAGACTCCACCTGGAAACACCCCAAACTTAAGGGGGATTAGTCCAATAGTACACCCTGAGACCCTCTCCAAACCTAAACTTGTCAAATTGCATAACGTCTTTGAGCATTTGTGTGGGGTTAAGGGGGGTTTGATGCACATGTTTGGGTGATTTAATTATTGGATGTGATTTACATGCAATGATCCTTGTGACTTATGAACCCCTGGAGGGCGTACTTGTTGTCTCTGCAGGACCTTGTCCGGTGGACAGGTGCACATGAGGGAATGATTAGCTTGGACCTTCATGAGGGCTCAAAGCCACAGATGGACGCTGAAACCCCAGCCAAGGGATAAGAAGAGATTGAAGGCTTGCACCAGAAGAAGGAAGGACGTTGCCTTTGGAGGCACCTTGGTAGACCTAGACCCAAGGGATTGTGCTCTTCCCACCTGAACGTTGGCTTTTTGAGGCCTTGGACGTCACCCATGCAGCCCTGGACGTCATCTACTTTGTGGTTGTCACCTTGGGGCAGTCCTGAGGTTATTGGCACGTGTGGGCAGGGATTTTGGCATTTAGAGGCCCAACGTTTCTTTTCTTGTGCCCAACGTTCCATGATGGAGGTCCAACGTCACCCTAGAAGGGCATGATGTCACCCTTAGGAGGGTCTTTAAATGCAAATTGATTTTATTTTGTCCAGATTTAATTTTTGTAAAAAACTGGTCAGTGACTTAGGTCAGCCTTGATTTTTTGACTTAAAACTTAATTAAGGTCAAGTTTTGTATAAATAAACAAAAAGTACATTCATTTTTCATCACAACTTGTCATTGGACAAGGGGAGGTCTGAAATTTCGCTCTAGTTGGGTGTACTTGGCTGAAATAGTGAGGCACTACTCTTCTTGGAGGCTTGTTTTAGTGCTTGGATCAATTTTTTGAAGTTTTATGGTGATCTTGCAGGGTATATTCATGATTTTTCTTGTATCAAGTAAGTAAAATCTGCATTTTGTCATCTAATGAATGGTTAATGGTATGGTTTTATTTGCTCATACAAGATTATGAAATTGCATGGTGTATTTAATGCTTGAAGTAAGAAACTTAAGGTGCTAACTTTCTTACTTTTTATTTGCCTAGCTTCATAAATTGATCTAATAATTAGTGAAACCCTAGGGCCCTAAAGTGCTAGCTCCCTTGGGGTCTTTACTTAGTTATTGTGCTCAAGATACTTCTCATCAACAAACTCTTCAAGAGGAAGGAGGTGCTAGGGCCTAGAAGTGCCTACACCCTAGCTCACCTCCCTTCTTAGGGTCAAGAAGCCTAGGAGGACTTAAGGTGCTATTCCTCCTAGATCTTGATTTTTCTTGATTAGTGTGCATTATCATATGTTTTCAGCCTTCAAAGAGGCCGCCTCCTTAACTCCATCTACCCCTAAAAGGTACTAGTCCTTTCCTCTTACTTTTGACAAGACTACCAACCTCAACTAAATCTTTCTACTTTATACCATACTAATTTACTAACCTAGTCTAGACTACTAATCTTAGAGCTTGCTGCTGCTAACATCACTGTTACAGCCATTAGTTTGCAGTTTTACCAAACATGTTAACCAAGCAAACATACCCAGAAATTGCACAAGCCTAGGCCCTATCATCTTAAGGCTTTGAACTATCTCTTGTTGTCATTTTAAGTGCATTTCTGAAGCTGTTGCTGCTGTTATAACTGCTGTTACAGCCACTGTTTGCAGCCAATATCAGCCTACTAACTGACTTATAAACTGCCCAGAAAATTGTACTGGGCAAATTGTTATCATTTAATGCCAAAATTGTATGTGTCGTTGCCTCATTAAGGTACTTTTCCTGAAGTGTGTTACTGCTGTCATAATTTATCCCTGCTGCTGTTACAGTTATCATTGGCAGCCTGTTTAAATTCAATTGCTGGTTCATACATTTAGAGAACTCACATGAGACAAAATAATATCATTGATGCTTCTTAATATATGTTCACATTGTCTACACAAGTGTGTTCTTGTTGATATAAATTGCAGCTGTTATTATTTACTCATTGCTTTCATTTACTTGTCATTAGCTGTATACACAGACTGCTAGCATATATTTACAAGTTTATTGTCTTGTTGAAGCATTATTATCACTTGTTATTGCCTTTAAAGTTTGCTGTTGTATTGGTAAGGCGCAGGTACACCTTTATATTCCTTTTGCTTCATCCTTTCAAGACTTAAACTTGACTTAAGTGACCTAGAGAGAGGGGTGGTTTTCTGCAGGGTTTTCTTTTTGTTTGCAGCTTGTCAACTTATGCTTATTAAGAACTTTGGTATCTGTTGCAGGTAGCAAGATTCCTCATGAAGACAGTCCAACAACTGAGATCAAAGAGGCCCATGGGCACTGCAGCATATTTGGGCAAGCTGGAATATCTGTTGGAGAATAACTGCACTGTTTCTAAAGGTAGTTTTTTTCCACATATTCAAAATCTTTCTAAAGCTTGGTTATTCCAGAACTCTCATGTTTATTGTGGGCATGGAGTTTGTCACCTTTTGAAGTGTTTCATTTGTAATTAGGTGTCATCCATAGTTGGGTACTGAATTTTTTGTTTAAAATGCAAATAGACTATGCAGTATTTAGCAGGATGGTATATGAATATTTTTTCACCACTAGATTTGTCACGCCTACAAAGTAGCCTGGAGCGTGCTGAGATTAATGCTTGATGTGTTCATGGAACATTTTATTTTCTCGATATTGTAAGCAAATCATCAGTGCAGCATGAGTACCCATCACCTCCTGTGGAGCATGTGTCCCTTCATTTCCCTATCCCTGGGGACTTGAGGACTTCAAGTAAAGTTCCTATTTTTTGTTTTTTGAATATGCTTCATATGTTACTTCAAAGAACTAATAAGTACAATAAGGTAGTTTCTTATGTACAATAAGGTATGTAACTTCATATGTTGCTTCATATGTTTGGTAGTTTACGCAGAGGGTTTTTGAGACCTATTATTTATGGATTGTTACTTTTATTAAGTTGTATTACAGTACTTTTTCTTCCAAGTAAACCTTGTAGAGGAACCCAAGAGGTGCTTCCCCACATTTGTAGATGGCATGATGCATCCCTAGTAAACTTGTCGGCATTGACTAGTGTGCCTCATCCAGGGAGATTCAAACCAGGCACCTGCTGGCATGGAACTAGCCAAATGCCCAACAAATTGTTTTCTACTCCTATGCTTTAGATTCTAGAATAGCCAATTTATAATTTTATGATATTTGCAAATATTTTAAATATTTTTTGCCATTTGTCACCCGTTCTGTGGAAATTTGGGGCTAAACTCTTCCCCTTGTTGCCACGTCCCTGAAACCCAATGCAACATAACAAGTCATTAATTTGATGAAGTATCCTATCTATACAGGGGGTAGCCTTGCATTATCATCGAAGTCGTTCTTTGTCTATGGAGTTGTCAATGTGCTATATGGCTGTCTCAAACATTGATATACGATTACAATGAGTTCATGGCAAGTCAGAAAAATTGTAAACCCAATCCATTTGTTAGTCATCAGTACATGAACTGCAGACTAATTTATCTGTGAAGAAGAAGATGTGTATTGTGAATCCAATGTTATTGGAACAGGTAGGACCGGACTGGAGATGGCTGGTCTGGACTGGTTCACTCCCTGCAGGGTCTGGACCAGTTAGTTGGTTCTGTCCTGAACTGGCCCTCATTTGGCTGGTTCCTACTGGTTCTTCATCCTGGTTTTCCGGCCGGTTCTGGCCCAGTTCCAGTATGGTCCTGGTCCTGGTCTAGCCTTCAGCCAGTTCTGGTTCTGATAACAATGCATAAATCATATTTTTGGAAGGCTTGGAGAGAGGAGTGAGGCACTGGAATTTCATATTACAATTGAAGTGGTGGACTGAGACTCTGTAGTTTGGCATCACGGGACCTGTTTGTAATGGGCCAGGGCTTTAGAACATCCTTGCAAGAGGTGATTTTCTGTTCCATTCTCGTCCATTCTGATTCTTGAATTACAAGCCACTTCCCTTGCTTCCTGGCTTCAATCACTGTATCTTTGTTCTTCTTGTGCTCTTGATGTTGGGGTCTAGTCAAATCTTCATCAATATAGCCTTTATCAAGTTGGCCGAGCAGTTTTTTTGTTGACCTCAGAGCCTCCAATCTATCCCATAATTGAAGAAGTAGATAACCAGTGGTTCAAGTTGGTTTGCTTGCTCACTCCATTCCCAGATTAAGGGCTTTGATCTGTCGTTCTCTTTCCTCTTCGAACATGGCCTCAATGACTACTCCCACTATTTGGGAGTACAGAGTTCTTATTGCCTTTCACAACTTGAGCACTTGAATCAGTATTTCGGTTTCCATGTCTACAGCCAAATCCTTCTGCTCTTCTTTGCTGGCAGCCATTTTTGCTTGGAGAATGGTTATGTCCTCTAAATTAGTGTTCATTGAATTTGTGACAGTAAAAGACTTTGAGTTCAGCAAGGATGTTTCCAGTATAATGATCTAAGCTGACTGT
Source organism: Picea mariana (assembly GCA_032191745.1). Lineage (NCBI taxonomy): Eukaryota > Viridiplantae > Streptophyta > Pinopsida > Pinales > Pinaceae > Picea > Picea mariana. The sequence continues at coordinate 546,335 of JASDQU010104033.1, forward strand.
TTAGACATTATTTTCTGCTGCTCATTTATAGCATACTGCTGATCCTTCACAATTGTGGATGGTTTCAGGAGCTGTAACTTGAAGGATTCGAGTTGTTCTTCTAGTGATGCCAGCCTGTCCTGAGTCATCCTCCTGAAAACAGAGTGCAGACCTTCCATAGCATCTTGATTATCTATTGGATTTTTCACATAGGCCATGATGTTCCAGTGCGCAAAATAATGTCTGAATTTTTTTTATTCTCTCATCAAGAGCAGGCCCTTGAAGGTTTCTTTCTGCTACTTATTGAAGCTGAAGCTTCTGCTATTTAGGATCTGTCAGGTTACTCGTTGTAACTATTATAGCTTGATTTTGCAATCCCACTTTTCATTACACTGATTGTACTCTTTAGTCCCATTGACTTACTTTTTGTGGTCATCTGTTCAACATTATTAAAATCATAGAAGAAAAGGTCGGAATCGGCAAAAAATCGGCAAGGGTCCTGAAAACATCTTATCGGAAAAATCGGTGAAAAAATCAGAAAACCTCGGCAAACATTAAAAAATACATAATTTATTCATTTTTTTCAAAATTTTAAACATTTTTCAATATATAAAGCAACAACAACATCATATAAACACATAGGCACATAAATATGGTGAAAGAACTGATATATATGATATAGTGGATGCCAAATAAAAACTGATACATCAAAGTCGTTACTGAAAGTCTGAATTTTGAAACCAATACAAAATGACATCAATGATCACATATATAAATGTATATGTCCCAAAACTAGCAACTAGCTATTTGATATCAATGCCCTCTCCCCCTTTTACGGGGAAAGATTAGAGGATGCCTCTAGGCCTTGAACTAGAGGCAGAAGGTCCTGGTCGTGCATCAACTATATGACGATCAATGATGGATGGAGGACTAGCTACTTCAAACTGTGTAGAAGGTGGTGTTTCATTTTCAACTGGCACATCATCCTTCATGGTGTATGGATGAAGCTCCTCCTCCTCCTCCTGCTGCTGCTGTTGATGCTGCTCCCCTTCCTCTAACCATGCAAGTGCCTTATCCAAGAGAGACACCTCAACCTCCACCCTCCACTTAGACAATATATCAATATTGTCCAAAGAAATGGCATCCACTTCTGGCTCTTTCTCTATCTGCCTCATCCAAAGCCGGAGATTGTAGTGGATGTACACCAAGTCATTAAGATCCAACGGGTTGAACCTTGCTCCACCAAAAAAATCTTAAAAATTTGTGGATGAATTTGATACCCTGCCTTTGCACACCTCAAATATGCTTGATGGCCTCCACACACCTCTTCCCTTGCTGCTCCACATCAACTGCAAAACAAAATGATAAAAAAAAATAAATTGGGCTTTTAATCTGTGACCTGGGAGCGATAGGGCGATTTTTTCCAAAACAGTGGCAAGTTTTTTAAAAAATCATGATTTTTTGTAAACTCAAAAAATTGCGATTTTTATCAAACAAAAAATCGTTTCCTTGAAAAAATCGCGATTTTTCCGATTTTTTCCCATTTATCGGTGATTTTTTCTTGATTAAAATTATTGTATCTTATCTCATAGGAAAGAAATTTGTCGTTCCACGTCTGCTACAATGTCTTGGAAATTTGGGAATGTTGGGTGCCTCTGCTACAGGGTTCCAAACCAAAACACTGATACAAAAAATATTCGGGGCTGTGTCTAGGGGCAAATCAATGTCTGGAATACTGCTTCAGATCAGCAGCATAGCCTTTTACTTCAATAATGTAAGTTCTGATATTAATTGTTACATGTATGGGCCTTTCATGTAGTGTCCATGCTGATACAATAAATTTGCAAAAATGTCACTGTAATAGACATTACAATACAGAAGTTTTAACAGAGATCTTGTAAAAGCCAATTGCTTTTGAGAAGTTGAGTACACATCTAATTGAATTTTTTTCTGATAACTGGAAATGTCTTCTGTATGCTTAAGTTGCATATCTGTGGATGTGATAGTAAAAATTTCCTTTCCTGTCTATCATAAAGGTAACTAATACCCAAAATTTATAGCGTCTTTCAACCCAGAAAACAAAGGATCCAGAGCTCTTCTACATAGGTCTATTTATAGTTATTGAATTTCTAGGGTATGATCTGTAACCTGTGTATTCAAGCCTCATATGAAACTTGGATGAACTTTTATATCAGAAATAAATGTACAAATAAAAAATTGGTATCCTTTATGTGTTTGTTTAGCAATCGTGTAAATGGATATGTTGGTTCTCCATTGCAAATAGGAGTATCTGATATTTGGCAGGGTTTGAAATTCTATTTCCTCATTTTTATCATTATTGTAAATTGCTGAATTTTGTAAACACACTACTTGCACACAGATACTTAAGAATATACATGCTCATCTGACTGCCTAGAAATATAGTTAGTTTTTGTTGATGTCCTTGCGGACCTAGACGGGATGAGCCTCTTTGACCCTGTGGCATGAGCCATGTAGTTGTGGGGAGTAGTTGAAAAAGTCTGGAAAAAATTGCGATTTTTTCCGGTTGACGAAAAATCGGCCGGAAAAAATTGTGATTTTTTAAAACTTGAATAAGTCGCGACTTAGTCATAAAAGTCGCGATTTTTCCTAAAAGTCGCGACTTATTCATAAAAGTTGCTTGCCAGTCGGTGGAAATCAAGGCTGTTGGGCGTGGAGAGTGGGAGCGGGGACCATCGATTTTCAAAAATTTCCGGGAGCGGGAGCGTTTTTTTATATAATACAGCAAAAATATATATTTTGATGCATATATATATATATATATATATATATATATATATATATATATATATATATAAACATGCAGAATGTTGAATCAATTGATAAAAAACATGAAAACATAGATATAAGATCATTTAACTAATTGGTTGGTGATGATCATGAAAGCTGTTAGAAATTCAAGGTAAAACTAGAATAGAAATATTCTTTTAATTTTATTTACTACTGTAGATATAGATCAACAATCAATTCAAAATTTCTGAAGTAACCAATCACAAAAATAATATGATGGATCTGAACATTACTAAAGAAAACAATTCTTAACTATATCTGAACATGAACAGATCTGATCATTAGCAAAAATAAGAAACAATTCCGAACATTAATCAAAGAACAGATCTGATCATTAGCAAAAACAAAATCTGAACATTACCTTAACCAAAAACAAAGAACATATATACCTGATGTGCTGTGGTCCTCTTTTTTGTATGCTTAGAAAAAACCATAATGGTCATGGATCAAACCCTCAAGGGTAGATCTTCATCATGATCTTGTAGACAGTGGTGCCAAGAAGAACTTTAGGTAGGTAAGGAAATCAACCAGCAAACCACTAGCAACCCTAACAAAAAATCTATCCAAGAGGAGGGACTGCTACAGCAAAAACAAATGTAGGGCTGCATCAACAAAACCCTAAAGTCTCTAAACCAGACCAAGGAGGCAGCCGCAGCAAAGAGCCAGCCAACAAGGAGAGAGGCCGCACCACTAGACAGTACGAGGGCTGTCTAAAAAGGGCCGCACCACAAGACAACAATAGAACATGGAAACAAAGGAGGCCGCACCTTAACTGAAGCAAGGAGAGGTTGCAGCCAAAACAAAACCAAAGGAGGCCACACCCTATACAACTATAGAAGAACTGATCCAAAGGAGGACGCAACCCTTACAACAAGAGAAGAGCTGATCCAAAGGAGGCCGGAACCCTTATACCAAGAGGAGAGCTGATCCAAAGGAGGTCACAACCCTTACACCAAGAGGAGAGCTGATCCAAAAGGAGGCCGCAACCCTTACACCAATCAGAACAATAGAGCCTCAGCAAAAATTTCAGACCAAGAAATGTTTTGGAGGAATGATGATGAGTGAGTGAGAGAGGGGGAGAGGTCTCCTTATATAGTTTAGGTAGGGGTTAGGGTTAATTAGATTAACCCTATCTTTTAGGGTTAAATTAAAACCCAATAATAAAAGAATTAAAAAAGAATTAATATTTTAATTATAAAATTATTAATTAGAAAGTCAACAAGTCAAGGTGACTAGAAAAGACCAACACCACATAAACATTAAGAAGGACATGGCTCAAGCAAAGGGATCCAACAAGACAAAGTCAAAGGGGTCTTCTTCAATGGCAAGATGTCCACATAAGTATCATGATAACTTATAAGCTTTTATCATCCCAACATAAGAGGAAGGTCACTGATGTGATCATGTCCTTCTTCTTAACTGCTCCTAGGTCTCATGGACCATCCTGGGAGAGAAGAAGATCACACATCATCTCGTCTTGGTATTTAACCAAGAATCGCCTGGTCCCAGACAAGGATACCCCATAATGTGTCTGGGGGCCCTAGATCACCACTAGGGTCTTATCCACCAAGGTATACAACCAAGGATCAATCCAAGCACTGAGCAAGGATTCCCTGGACCACATCCAGGGGCCCTAGAATACATCTAGGGACTTATATCATCAAACTGCTTGGTTCTTGACCAAGAACCCCAACAATACACTGGGGGCCCTCACTAGGGTCTTTTTCCATGGCTCTAACTGCTTGGTCCCAGACCAAGAATCCTAGGAGTGTACTGGGGGGCCCTAGATCTCAACTAGGGTCTTTGCCATCCTCTGGAGAATGGTTCTTGCAGTTGCATTAATTTTATCAAAAGCATCAACCATTTAGTACACATATAACATCAATCATAAACATTTGTCATCAATAGATTGTAAAAGACAACATCAACCACGAAATGAAATAGTCTAGTCTCTAGACTCTAGACTCTAGAGCATCAATGATCATATTCATTACCAAAGAGTTGTAAGATTCAGAATTTCAATCAATAGTTCAAACTTCAAACTTCAAAATTCAAATTTCAAAGTTCAAAGTTGAAACTACAAAGGTAAATTGTCATATAATGTTCTTAAGTTCATAAGTTCATAAGTTCATTGTTTATAGAATAAGCCATAATAAAGAGTCAAGAGTCAAGACTCAAGACAAAGTACTAAGTTCTAGAGACTACTTCTAAACATGAAACAAAAAAAAGATCTAGTATATAGTAGCAACTTAGCAAGTACTAAGTACTATGCTCTAAGTTTTCCTCTTGCCATGAGAAATTTCTAGTTTCTTCTCGCGTGATCTTTGAAGAAGAGTAGGAATAGGTGGAAGTGATCGTGGAACACGACCAACAGTTGAATGCCCCCCACGTGACAATGGACATTGTGCAGATAAAGGTAAAACTGATGAATCTGGAACCCTGCTAATAGATGGGGGTGGCATGTCTCCTCCAGGAATATGATTGCCATCATGATCACTCAAAAGTTCTTCTTCCAAGTGCTCTAAAAGAATGGTTCCATCCTCTAAATTAGTATCCTCTAGATTGTTATCCCAAGTCATATCTCTTTTACAAAAACATTCCCCCCCTGCATTCAAGCTGTTTCTCTTTACACTGTGGATGAAGCTATAGGTGCTCCAACACCTCTCTGCAAAAGAGGAGTTAACGACCTGAGAAAGAACCTTCACCGCCAATTTATCCAAAGTTTTGGTAGAGGAGCCATACATGTTCCACCATTCGATAGCACCCAACCTGTCTCGATCTTTGGTTGCATGAAAGTTACCAAAGACTCCATGCTCACTGATGAATTTGCTCAATTCACTTCGTACTTGAGCACACTCCTCTTCATCAGGTATCAACTTGTCCAATGCAAGCATATATCCATTTTGCTCCTCTGGATCTGTGTGTGGTTTTCTCCTTTCCCCACCCTCGAGTGGTGGTTGGGCCAACCAAGATGAAGAATAATATTTTGGGGTAAGGACATATGCCAGGGCATGGAGTGGAACATTCAAATTATCCCACTTTTTGACCACAAATTTATGGATTTGATCATACAAGATCGCATCCCTCGGCTGAACAATGTCTTTGATTTGGCCTAACATGCTATCCGTTTGCTCATACAGCTCTCCAATCACCGACTGATCTGTATTTGCAAACCGAATCATACTATAAATGGGTTTGGTGAACTGTAGAATATGCTGAACCTGTTGCCAAAAATGGCCGTCAAGAACTGTGTCCTCCACCTCTTGAAAGTCACTTCTCTTAGATACGGATGTAGCCCAATCTTTTAGATCCTTCCATGAATCACTTGAAGCCATACTAGCCAATGCCTATCTTACCTTCAATAGGCGCATGAAGGTGAGATAATAGCTAACAAATCTGGTCTTTGCAATCTTTAGTAACTCCAACTTGGAGTGACTGCGAAAAATGTAGTGGGCCATGCTATGATTGGTAATAAATCTTATCATCTTCTTCCCTCTCTTGTACAAAGAACCAATCCATGTATAATCATGGTCCTTCATTTTAATGATATCATGCATCAAAAGGTTCATTGTGTGAACCAAACACCCCTACCAAAATATATTGGGGTACCTATCTTCAATGATTGCTCTTGCTTCCTTACAATTAGCAACATTATCAGTGATGACTTGAATGACATTGTAGGGACCAATCTCTTGAATTGTTTTAAACAAGGCATCTGCAATATTAATATCTGTTTTGTAGCGATCTGAGTAGTCATGGGCTGAAAGGAAGATCACACCACTAGCAAACACACCAGGAATATTTATCAATGGCTTGCCTTTCACATTTGTCCAACCATCAGATACAATTGATACCCCATGTAGGTTCCAATTATTTGTAAATTTTCCTAGAGCACCTTGGATTTTGGCTCTTTCCCTGTCAAGTCCCAAGGTTCTAGCTTTGTCATACCCGGGGCTCCTATAACCTTTAGGGGCACCATTGATGGCTTGGACCATTTCATGCCAATATGGTGAGTGAAGAACATTGAATGGTATACCACATGCATAGAGAAACCTGGAAACTTTTGCATCCACATCCTCTCTACAACCTTGGTCAAGGAAATTTGATAGTGGTCTAGGTGAAGATGAAGGCAAGAATGCACTACCATGGGGGGATGCACTTCGACCAATGAACATTCTTTGTGCATTCTCAAGTTCAACCTTTGGTTTTTTGGCTTTGTTTTCTGCTACCTCCTCTTCCCTTTGGTATTTGAGTCTATCTTTGGAATCGATACTCACACAGACTTTCATTCCTATATTCTTACCTTCATCCCATTACATAGACCCACATAGATGCTTTCTCACACGGGTATGGGAACGTTTGTTTTCTGTATGACAATGGTGGCATATAAATTTCCTTGTTCCACCCCCTTTACCTTCACTAAGCTTTGTGACATACTTCCATAGAGGTGTGTACCTCTCTTTGGATTTTTGGGGACCATGACCATCACTATCATTTTCATTGTCTTCATCCCCTCCCATTTCTTCCTCCTCTCCTTGGTATGTGCTGTCCACTTCTATTTCGTCATCAATATCATTGGTATTTTGACGTGAACTTCCCACCACCATCATTATAATAAAAAATGGAACCAAAATGGCATACCACATTGACATCAACATCATGAATGTTGAACCTTGGCCCTTGATAATAAGTTACTACCTGCAATAGAATGATGGAGGAGAAATAGGAAAGAGTAGGAGAAGAAAACATTCAAATATTCAACATAGCATAATATACTAGTTTACAACACATGCATTTAAAAAAAAAACAAAACAAGAAAGAAAAATGGCGTTAAGGGCCTACCTCTTTAGCTCTCCAATGGTGGTTGAATATGACTCTGGTAGCCTTCAATCTCCCTTCCATGCTCTCACAAATGGCAGCCTTCAAAGTTGAATCTCTCTTCGAAGCTCTCCAATCTCCCTGTGAGAGCCTTCAATATTCCTTTCAAGCTCTTCAATCTCCTTCAATTTCCTCAAGAACTAGCAAGAACCCTCTCAAAACCCTCTTAGCGAAGATTAGTGAAATGAATGAAATAAGAAATAGAATGAGAGAAAAGAGAGTGAATGAGTGTTTTAACTTCTTACCTAATCATAGGCTACCTTTCCCTTGCTTCATTTCTCTCAAAAAACAAAAAAAAATATCTCAATAACCTCCTCAAGCGCACGGGCCCGCTAGAGTGTTTTCATGGAGCGTTCGAAACCCTCTTAGCAAAGATGAGTGAAATGAATGAAATGAGAAATAGAATGAGAGAAAAGGGAGTGAATGAGTGTTTTAACCTCTTACCTAACCCCAGGCTACCTTTCCCTTGCTTCATTTCTCTCAAAAAGACAAGAAAAAAGCTCTCAATAACCTCAAGCACGTGGGCCCGTTGGAGCATTTTCAGGGAGCGTTTTTTTTCGCTGGGAGCGCTCAGGGAGCATCCAGAGAGTGAATGCTTCCTGGATGCTCCTTTAAAAACCAGGGAGTGCATTTCTCGAAGGAGTGCGCTCCCAAAAAACGCTCACAAAGAGGCCTAAATGCTCCCTTCAGAGAGCACTTCGGGAGTTGGTTTGAGGGGGGGGGCTCTCCCTCGCAGCGTAGGTGGAAATCATGGTGATAAAGCAAATTTTTTGAGTTTTTTTTGTCATTTGTGTTTGTCGCTGTTGGAGAAGGAAGGAGAAGGGCTTGGCTCTGTCGAGTAGGTACGAGATCCCACCAACATGCAAGATTAATTTTTTTTTTAAAGGGTTGGACCAAAAACGCTAGCAATTAATGGTAATGTTAAAGAATTTAAGTAAAAGTTGACATTTCATTTATCTTTCGTTTTTATTCTTTTACTTCAATTTTTAACATCACGTAGTCTAAATGTTAGACTTTTTGGAGTTTTTTACGGGCATATTTTTGGAGTTTTTACGGGCATATTTTACGAGGAAATGTTTCCCAACTGCATCCTTAGTGACATAACGAGGTAAAGTAATCGAAGGGAGTTGGAAAACCTTGTCACAAGTATCCCACTTTAGGAAAGCAACGTCCTCACCCTTATCCAGATCCGAGCACAACAATGGTTGATAATATTCTTCATAGAATAAATCCAAGTGCTCAAAGGAATACTCATCAAAATCCTCAAGGTATGACCGTAAATCATCATAAAAACATAGCACCAGGTCATCCTTGGGTTTTTGGAAAATGTCTGTAACTATATCATCTCTTTGTTGCCATATGCCAGAATTATTAGTAACCTGATATGATAGCTGTAAAGGCAACATTTGGAAATGATCCTAAATGTCATAAATAGGGTTCCCATCATAGCCAATGACATCCCATTTACGTTTCCCGACATGTATGAACTCATCAATATGATCAACCATGTCATTACCTTTATCATAAGACGAAGGGTTTAAAACATCCAAGGGCTCTAACACTTCTTCACCTAAGTCACCTGACACGAAGACACTAGACACGGAGGACACGAGAATATGAGTATCCAATACGGACACGGAGACCCCCGAAATCAGGACACGGGGGACATGTTATATATATATATATATATATATATATATATATTTAAGTTAAAAATTGCTAAAGTAGACAAAATATTGATAATAGATATTGATCAATGATACATCATGAACTCTGAAAGAGATACATCATACAAATCAATCAGACTTTAAACATCATACTCATAGAACATAGACATACTGATACATGATACAAATTAAACAATGATATGATACATGTAACGTCAGAATTTAGAACCAATGTGAGTGAAATATAAAATAAAACCATAAATACTAAATAGCAGTTTGCAGATTTATCATTAACTTTAGTCTTTAAGTCATCAAAATAAAAATGTATTACATAGATGCTGAGGGAATTCCACTCCAAAATAAAAAATCGAGTAGAATCTAGATACAAAATAGGTAGGAATCTCATATTTCATAGATATTAGAGTCACTATCAGTGTCAATAGTCCTCCTCCATGTCATAATCAACATCACTACCACTATCCTGTCCTCCATCCTCCTCTTCCTCTATGCCCAATCCAAGTTCTGTTGGTGAAACCTGACTTCCAATCGATGCAAACAGTGTCAACTTCTTCCACAAACCTATCACAGGCTCTTCAAAAGTCAATTGAACAACTAAAATCACAAAACAAAACCCTTTTTTATATTCCACATGATGCTTTACACAGGACACGTGTCTCAAAATCATGACATGTCCTCAGGAAAGTGTCCGAAACGGTTTGGTGACGTGTCCTGCATTGATGACACAACTTGATCATGTGTACGACACGTACCATAGCGTGTCTTCACGTGGACACCGCAGCTACAGACACTTGGCCCCTTTTGGACGTGTCAGTTGACTTAGTTCTTCACTTTCTAAATCACAAAATAAAGCATCTTCAAATTCTTGCAAAGGGAAACAACTTAACGTATTCATTTCTTCTTGTCCAGGAGCGTTGAAGATTTGGATAACTTCATCAAATGGAAGATTAAGCATCAATGCCTCGTCCTCATGACTTGCCCCTACATCTTCGGCTTCATAATATGGAGGGTCTAGCTCGTCCAAGGGTTCCCTTTCTTCTTCACCTTCTGAATCATAGGATAAGGTATCATCCAAAACCTGAAAAGGAAAGTGACTTACCTCACTCTCTTCTTCTTGTGTAGGAGTAATAGGATTTGGGATGGCTTTATCAGAGGGAGGAGCACACATTAATACTTCATCATCATGTTTAATATCTTGAGGCTCTCGCTCCTCAACTAGGTCCTCATTATCCTTGCTAGAAGCATGAGTAAATTCTTGTTCTTCCCCATGGGATTTGTAACCTTCATCAATATCCCTCTCCTCGACCTCTTGTTGATCGATGCCTTGCTCCAATCCTTTCGGGAATTCTTCAACAGAGGTCTCAAGGAAAGCTATTCTCTTGAGAATATCTGGGGTATCTTTGGGCTCACCAATCTTAACTTTTGGAACAAAGGATTGTTCTTCCTTGGATGAGGAGATGTTGGCTTCGACTTCTGTGGCCATGTTATAAGCTTCTTGGATTGACCTTGGGCCCTTTATATCGAGAAAGAATTCTGATTGTCTTGAGAAAGCCCTAATATAGAGGAAAATGAGGAATTGGGGTCCAAGACGATATGTTCTAGGGAGTTGTCATGACAACTTTTGGAACCTGGTATGGAACTCCCTAACGGTCTCATTCTCATGCTTCTTTATGTGATTAAGTTTGTTTAGCAACACCATAGGATCCTCTTTGATATTCCATATCTTGAGGAAGACCTCTTCTAATTGATCCATGGATGTAATACTAGCATCAGGAAGGCCATCATACCATCTTCTGGCATTATCATGAAGAGTGGCAGAGAAAAGCTTCATTGCTAGATCCTCAGTGTCATTGTTATCCATGATATCTAGGGATAACTAGGAGATCATGTCTCGAGGCCCACAAGTCCTAGACATGGAGTACCGAGAGCAGGATTGACCTGAGCATGGCCCTGGAGGGCCCATCCTTCTTCTTCTTCACCAGATTTGTCCTGACAGCAGCAACAACTTCCATCACCATCGGCTTGGACTTGCATCGGAGAGGACTCTTGCTCCATGAGGTAATTGGTCCAAGGTATCATGGTATGTGTCATGTTTGATCGTTAGAACCTTCTTATATATGCATTAGGTTCCTGTCATTTCTGATGACTGCTTGGATCTTACACTAATCCACTTGACCATTGTTGGGGTAATTGATGGGGTGACTTAGCAAGCTTGTATTCATGGGTTTTGGTTAGCCTCCAAGGGGGATTTCCAGAGCCATCGTACGCTCCCACCATTCTATCATCTTACATCTTATCTCCTGCACATCTATCCCATTCCCCTAGTCCGACCATTAGGATGACCTTTTAAGGGTTACACTTTGTCTTGTGGGAAGAAGGGGCTAAAGGCCCAGGGGGTAAAAGCAGCTGGTAAAAGATAAAAGCCATAGGAAATAAAACCTAGAGATGCTTTGCCCAGGGATCCCCGAGAAGGCAATAAAAAGCCTTTCGATAAAAAAACTAATAGGACCCTAAGAAAAATAATAAAACAAGACCTAACCAAGAGGATGGGAGGTCTCATCACGAGCCGACCCATTATGTTCATAGGTATCCAGCAGTATGACATTGCCACTATCTGGTCACCACGCCAGGGCAGTGACCTTTGGTTGCATGGCCAAGGGAAAGGGGGTCTCATCACGAGCCAACCTTATCATTTCAATGAAGATACCAGTGAGTAACACTGTCAGCTCTGGTCACCACGCCAAGGCAGTGTCCTCTGGTCAGACCTTGAAGTAAAATAGAAAGAAAAACAATAAATAAAAAAAAAAATAAAGGCAATAAAGGGCTTGGAAAAAATGCATCCATGATGGGTACAACTCGCCTCCTACAAAGGCACCCACAGGCAACACCTGCCCTTGGTCTTACTGTGACTGGACATCCCTAGACCATATCACCTCATAAAACATGGCTTGAATGATCTTCTAAGGAAACTTTCCTTCTCTTGTGGGTATTAGCCCAATAGGTTATTCTGTTGGTCTTCTTCAGCTTTGTATAGTAGATCTGTGTAATGTCTTTGAGGTCTTAGATGATATGCTAGGGATTTCATGCATGTATTTGATAAATTTAATGATGAAATATGACTGACATTGCTATGATCTCGAGCACTGATGAGCCCATGGAGGGCGTAGTCTTTGATGTGCAGGACCATACCCGACGGACAGGTACCAGTGGACCGGTACACATGGGGATATGATTAGTTCGAACCTCCATGGAGCTGAAGAGCCCATCAGATGGTTGCTGGGATGGCAGAGGCAGGACAACGTTGTGATGAGCCATTGCACAAGAAGGACGTCCTTACCAAGGACACTTTGGTGGAGCCCGGCCTAAGGGGGATCACCCATTGCAGATGGGACGATTTCTTTTGATGGACAGGACGTCACCTGAGGCAGCTGGACGTTTTCTGGAGCGTGTGGCAGTGTGCTGGGATCATTTGGCACGTGTGGCAGCTTGCAAGAGCCCTAGAGGGGCTAACGTTCTGCTTCCTGGATGCTGAGCTTGCCCAAAAAGGGCCAACGTCTCCCTCAGAGGGGCCTGACGTCTCCTTTTTAGCTCAGATTGTGACATTTTTAGCATTTAATGTAAAAAACAGTGTAATATTGTTAGTCAGCCTTGTTGGCTGTTTTAATGACCTATTTTCTAATTAAAGGTCATTTGGATGATATAAATAGAGGACGTTGCCTCTCATTTTAACATAAGACAACTCACTCTCTTGTGAGAGAATCTTTTTTAGTCTTTGTCTTGGGATTTTTTGCTCTTGGAAGTGAGGCACAACTCTTGTGGAGGATCATTCTTGTCATTTTTATGGTGTTTTCTATCATTGGAAGGTTTACAACTAGGGTTTGATAAGCTCTTCATGATTTGTAAGTGTATTTCTCATGCAAAACTTCTTGAATGAATGGTTGTAGGTTAAATCTCTTGCATTTATTGTTACATTGTTATTATTTTGCTTAATCATTGAAACCCTAGGTAGCAAGCACACAAGTAGGTCCTTGCTATATGTCCCCATGATAGAAAACTTGTTTTAGCCATTGATTAAGGAGGATATAGCCTAGCCGTTGCTACACTAATTCCCCTTTTCTGAGTTAGCTTTTGAACATAAGTTGAAGAAAGAAGACATCCTAGGCCTAATTAATTTTACACCTAGGGTTTTGACTTTTAGGGTTTGAAGGGCCTTGCTCTTGCAACACTTTTCTCCCTTAGATTTATGTTTTGAAGCTAGCCATTTTGCTAAGGATTTTTAAGGAAAGAGGGAGGAGCATGAGGCCTTGCTTAAGCAACACCGAAATGTGCCTCCTCCCCTTAGGGTTTTGACTCTAGGGCCCTGCCATTGTAGCACCATAGAGCCTAACTCTCTTGTCTTTGAATTTAGATCCTTCCGAGACCTAGCCTTTCCTTCTGACTCCATAATACCCTAAGGCACTGATCTAACTCTCCAACGTTGAGCTTATTGTGCCAAAACAAACCTTTCAAAACTCTCAAATTTGAAACCCTAACTAACCCTAACGTCTACTAACCCTAGATTAATGATGACGTCATGCCTTGTTTGAGCTCTTGGTTGATAGAAAACGTTGTGGCTAGGTCATCTAATGATAGACATTGATGTGTTGATAATTTTCATTGGCCTATTTGCAAAACGTTGAGCTCTTTGTCTACCAAACTAACCCTAAAGAAGGCTGACGTCACCTCTAGTGAGCTTGACGCAACACTCCTGTCTTGTATGAGCAATTGATGATATTCTATGCTAAGTCTAAGATTGATTATATACATTGAATGCCATATCATTTCCAGTGTTTATTGAGAAGTAATACTATAAGCCATAGTCTTTATTGCAATCATTGACTTCGTCAATAATTACCGCTGTATGTGCTCATATATATAATAAAGATAGTCATTGATTAAAGAAATACTAACCACTATTGCACGTATTAGTTTTATTGTTGCTTTGTCTTGTAAACAGGTGCCTCCTCTGTGGTATATCTTCTTTTGACTATCTTCTTGGCGGTAATCTGTGAAAGGGAAAACCTACCTTGATCCTTTAACCCTTTGCCTTTTCAAAACCCCAGATTGCCAGGGACGTCTCCCTTGGGTTTAGCCTCCCTAAATAGAAAGAGCCCCCCATCGAGGTGACAGTGGGTGGGGAAGCTCCTGTTACGCCAGTTTGATCATTACCCTTCAGCTACTTGACCTAAACTACAAACTGAGCGATAACAGTCATCACTAATAGGATGGAGTTCAAAGAAGGCCGAAAAGTCACGCATATGGTCTTCAACATTCTCTTCATCACTACGAGTGAATTTAGGGAGCCATTTTACATACCTTGGAGACATTTGTCAGGGATACCTTAGTATTTCACTCATATCCAAGGGTTTAAAATTACCTGGGTTCCATTGAGAAGCCATGTTTGGCTTAATCATTGGTGGAGTTGTTAGATAATCCTTCTAGGGATTATCAAAGGGAAAAGAGGGAATCACCCTCAGTGGAGTCCCTAGGTAAGTTTTGAAAAGTGAAAGGCTTTGAGAAAGAGTCTTACCGAAAAAGTGTCGTTTGAGGAAAATTGATTCCTAGCCCATTCATTGCATTTTACTCTTAGCTTTATTTCTTTTGTGCTTCAAGGGAGTAGTTGAGGGCCACTGTCCTGGCTTGATGACCAGAGGTGACAACGTTATCCATAAACATTTCACGGAGATGAGTGTTAGAAAGGTGGGTGTGCTCGTTTAACCATAGACAATATAGCAATATTGTCACCCAACCATAGGCACGAATGCCACCCTTGAGCACCTTGACCTTGACAGAAAGAAGAATTCTGGTAGAAAATCAATAGCCAACCAAGGCTCATGCACCAAGCAAAGATAACCAAGACTGATAAGAAAGTCCAACCCAGAAAGACCGAAATTACAGGTTGCAGTAACTACAACTGCAGCTGCTCTGAGACTTGTGGACTACTAGATTTCTGCAGTTTCGAGTTGTGTGTATCAAATGAGTTCTAGCGCCTTATATTTATACTGCTCTCTCCAGGCTGTCTGGGCCGACTTCTCTTTCTGGAGGCTAAAGACTTAATATAAAATATTCTCTTTAGTTGACTTTACTTCTAGGGTTATGTCTAAGTCTTTTAGGGTTCTTCTTGCTTCTTGGAATATTCTAATCTCATCAAAGGTCACAAGTGGAGGTTAATACCTCCCGGAACTACCATAAGATCAACACTCCCTCCTAGCTAGGGAGGTATAAAAGGCAATGGTCTTGAGCACAAACAAACCATTCAACCGGTAGCATCATCATAGCCACATGCTATCTCATGATCAAATCACGAGCACCGTCAACATTGTCCAACTGGATAATCTTCATGACAATCAATACATTGTCATCTGATAGAACACAACTGTGTCTATCCATAGTAGTACATAACTACTATCGAGTGGTACACATCCATACTAAGTAGCACACGACTACTAACCAATGAAACATAGTCACAATCAATGGAACACATCCACCATAGTAGTATATAACTACTATCTAGAGACATACAGTCTTTGCAACAGTCATATCATTTGATATCAACCTGCATAAATAATATCATGATACATGTTGAGTCATCTGGGCCATTCTTCCACTCACATCTGTGAGATCTGGAATAGCATCTGCCCTCATACAGTAAAAGCATCAACCATGGGCTATTTGGACTATTCTTCCCAAGCATGGAAGAATAACTGTCCCTAATTTCTGAGCCTGGACCATTCACCTAACTGGGCCATTCCTCTGGCACTAATCATAGTGCAACCTGGATAGAATGAGTCTTCCCTAGGGAATGCATGTCCCTGATTGCTGAACCTGGACCATTCACCTAACTGGGCCATTCCTCCGGTACTAAACATAGTGCAACCTGGAGAGAATGAGTCTTCCCTAGGGAATGACTGTCTGGATCATTTCCTAAGGAAATGACTGTCCTGCACCAACCTCCAAAACGGACCATTCTTCGAAATTGCTCACAACTGTGAACTTTGAAAGAATGACTGCCCGACAAGGCAGACTATTCTACTTGACCAGTACTAAGAGTGACTGCTAAGAAGAATGACTGTCCTAGACCATTCCCCCACATTGGCCTCAAGGGGAATTGCTGTCTATGGTACATCAATAATCTATCGGACCATTTTCATTACGAAAATGACTGTCCGATCTAGACCATTTTCCAAACTGGAAAATGCCTGTTCGTAAAAAAATCTCAAACCACTTTCCGAAGTGGAAATGAATTGCCCATCCTGGACCATTTTCCAAACTGGAAAATGACTGTTCATAAATCAATGATATATCAGTGCTCCCTCCCAACCTGGAGAGCCATCTCTTCCCTTTCAGTTAAGGGAGTTATCTCCACGATCCCCAACTTGTCTTGTAAGTATGCAAACTTTATCCTAGACAAAGGCTTTGTCAAAATATCTGTTGTCTGCTCATCTGTGGAGATATACTGGAGCTTCACTTCTCCTTCCTGGACTTTATCTCGAATAAAGTAGTATTTGATCTCAATGTGTTTCGATCGTTCATTAAACACTGGGTGTTCAGATAGCCTTGTACAACTCTGATTGTCACAATATATTATGGTCGAATCTCGAACTTGATCAAATAATCCAGAAATCAACTTTCTCAACCATACTGCTTCTGTACATGCCTCACATGCTGCAATATATTTTGCTTCTGCTGTGTTGAGTGCGACAGACTTTTGTTTCCTATTGCCCCAAGATATCATAGCGGAGCCCAAGTGTAAAAACATCCCCGAAGTACTCCTTTTGTCTTTTGCACTCTCGGCCCAATCTGAATCTGTGAATCCATGAAGCTGTATATCATTGGATGAGGTATACCTTAAACCATAGTTTAACGTCCCACGAATATATCTTAGAACATGCTTTGCAGCGATCCAATGCTCATGTCTGGGTTCCACCTGGAACTGGGTTAGGGTGTTTACAGCAAAGCAAATATCTGGTCCAGTATTCACTAAATACATTAATGACCCAATCAATTGCCGATATAGGTGTTAATGTTTAAGCCATTATTATAATTCTTTGCATTTCAATAGATAACAACAACATAAGACAAGATCACTAAGAATACACAATCACAAGAGACACAACATTTATCTTGGGAAACCCTCTAGGGGAAGAAAACCCAACAAAACTTCCTTATTATAGATAGCCAATACAATGCCAAGAGATAACTAAAACAAGTACAGAAAGTTCTCTCTCAAAGATGCGCCTCTCTCTCTCTCTCTCTTCTCCAACTGCAGCTCCGAAACTTCTCTCAATGAACAAGTGAGTGTGTCTCTAAGTGAGGCGCTAGCCTCCTTATTTATACAAGACTGGCACGTGTGGAAGTGTCTTTTCATTGGCAGGGCCGACTTCTTCTTCTAGGTGGTTATAACCACCTTTATTATATTTTGGGGCCTCTTTGATATATTCTAGGGCCGACTTCTTCTTTTGCCTATTACAATTATGTTATGACCAATCGGCAAAAGGGGATTTGGTCCTTTTACAATAGTCGACATGATCAATCCACAATGGGGATTGATCCAATGAATAATATATCAAATAATAATAAGAATACACTTTGCAGTTGCATTATTTCAACACTCCCCCTTAAGAAGAAGGGTATTCTTCAACAACATCAGACAAGAGAGAGGCCTTTATCATCAACAACATCAGGAGGACAACATCATCAATATCATCTTGGAACACTGATTGATGTATCTATAAATCATTGGAAGTTTTCTTCATCAGCAACATCGTCATTCTCAAAGAAATGCAATCATCATCTGCATCAATATGAATTAGTATAAAACTAATACATCATCATCATCACAGCACGAGGCTGGCTCATCATCATAATACAAGACCGGCTTTACGTCACAGCTCTCAAGCTGGAAGCTTAGTACTTGTCTTGCTTTACGTCACAACAATCAAGCTGGAAGCAAGATACTAGACTGGCTTTACGTCACAGCTTCTCAAGCTGGAAGCACAGTACTAGTCTCATCTCAACGTCTTGCTTTACGTCACAGCTATCAAGCTGGAAGCACAGTACTAGTCTCATCTCATTGTCTTGCTTTACGTCACAACACTCATGCTGGAAGCAAGATACTAGAGTGGCTTTACGTCACAGCTATCAAGCCGGAAGCACAGTACTAGTCTCATCTCATCGTCTTGCTTTACGTCATAGCACTCAAGCTGTAAGCAAGATACTAGACTGGCTTTACGTCACAACTATCAAGCTGGAAGCTCAGGACTAGTCACATCACATTGTCTTGCTTTACGTCATAACCATCAGGTTGGAAGCAAGATACTAGACTGGCTTTACGTCATAGCTGTCAAGCCGGAAGCTTAGTACTAGTCACATCACATCTTCTTGCTTTATGTCACAACAATGAAGCTGGAAGCAAGAGATGTCTCATCACAACAACTACTCTCCCTTTCAAGGAAGGTCCTTTCGGACTATACCAAGCTTATCTTGAAAGTGCTCAAACTTTACACGAGATAGAGACTTGGTCATCACATCAACAACCTGCTCATCTGTGCTAACGTACTGGAGCTTTATGGCTCCTCTCTGTACCATGTCACGGATGTAATGATATCGGATCTCTATGTGCTTCGACCTGTCATGGAATACAGGATTCTCTGTCATCTTTATGTAGCTCTAGTTGTCACATAGGATCATGGTTGCTTCCATCTCTAGGTCAAATAGGCCGATCAACAACTTTCGAAGCCATATAGCTTCGCAACTGGTAGAACATGCAACAATGTATTCTGCTTCCGCTGTGCTGAGAGCAATGCTGGATTGCTTCCTACTCTGCCACGAGATCATGGCTGATCCCAAACTAAAATATCATCCTGAAGTGCTTTTCTTGTCAGAGACACTTCCTGGCCAATCTGAATCCGTGTACCTACTCAATGTGAAATCATGATCTCCATCATAACTGAGACCACAATCTAATGTACCCTCAAGGTACCTCATCACATGTTTTGCAGCCACTAGGTGAACATGTCTGGGTTCTACTAGACNCTGGATTGCTTCCTACTCTGCCACGAGATCATGGCTGATCCCAAACTGAAATATCATCCTGAAGTGCTTTTCTTGTCAGAGACACTTCCTGGCCAATCTGAATCCGTGTACCTACTCAATGTGAAATCATGATCTCCATCATAACTGAGACCACAATCTAATGTACCCTTAAGGTACCTCATCACATGTTTTGCAGCCACTAGGTGAACATGTCTGGGTTCTACTAGACACTGACTCAAGGTGTTCACGGCAAAATAAATATTTGGTCTGGTGTTCGTCAGGTACATCAACGATCCAATAATTTGTTTATACAACGTGGCATCAATCAATTCTGACGAAGTGTCGACCAA
Organism: Picea mariana; assembly: GCA_032191745.1. Lineage (NCBI taxonomy): Eukaryota > Viridiplantae > Streptophyta > Pinopsida > Pinales > Pinaceae > Picea > Picea mariana. The sequence continues at coordinate 566,130 of JASDQU010104033.1, forward strand.
CAACTTCAGCTTCGTTTCCATGGGTGTATTCATGGACTTGCACTCTAACATGTCGAATCTCTTCAGGATTTCGACTGCATACTTCCCTTGGTTAAGGAAGATCCTCTCTAGACTTTGCCATACCTCAAGACCTAAGAAATAGTGCATTAGGCCAAGGTCTTTCATCTCAAATTCTGAAGCGAGTCTCTTCTTACATTCAGTGATGAGCTTTTCTTCTCCAACTAAGAATAAGTCATCCACATATAGCAATAATATCATTGGCTAATCGTTCATAACCTTGAAGTAGAGGTTAGAATCTGCTTTACTCTTGGTAAAGCCCAAGCTCGTCAGGAAACTGTCTATACGGCCATACCAAGCTCTAGGAGCTTGCTTCAATCCATACAGAGCCTTCTTCAGTTTGCAGACATGAGACTTGTTATCCCCGATATCTAGGGATAACTAGGAGATCATGTATCGAGGTCCATATGGTCCTAGACATGGAGTACTGAGAGCAGGGTTGACTTGAGCATGGCCCTTGAGGGCCCATCTTTCTTCTTCTCCACCAGACTTGTCCTGTCAGCAGTAGCCGCTTCCATCACCGCCGGCCTGTCAGCAGTAGCCGCTTCCATCACCGCCGGCCTGGGCTTGCATCGGAGAGGACTCTTGCTCCATGAGGTAATTGGTCCGAGGTATCATGGTATGTGTCATATTTGATTGTTATAACCTTCTTATATATGCATTAGGTTCCTTTCATTTCTGATGACTGCTTGGATCTTACANGATTGGGTAACTTAGCAAGTTGATATTCATGGGTTTTGGTTAGCCACCAAAGGGGATTTGCAGAGCCATCCTCCGCTCCCACCATCTTATCATATTTTCATCTTATACCCCGCTCATCCATCCCATTCCCCTAGTCTGGCCATTAGGATGACCTTTGAGGGTTACATCTTGTCTTGTGGGAAGAAGGGGCTAAAGGCCCAAGGGGTAAAAGCAGCTGGTAAAAGATAAAAGCCATAGGAAATAAAACCTAGAGATGCTTCAACCAGGGGATCCCCGAGAAGGCAATAAAAAGCCTTTCGATAAGAAACTAAAGGGACCCTAAGAAAAATAATAATAAGAAAAAACAAGACCTAACCAAGAGGATGGGAGGTCTCACCACGAGCTGGCCCATTATGTTCATAGGTATTTAGCAGTATGACATTGCCACCATTTGGTCACCAAGCCAGGGCAGTGACCTTTGGTTGCATGGCCAAAGGAAAGGGGGTCTCATCACGAGCCAGCCTTATCATCTCTTCGAAGATACCAGTGGGTAACGCTGTCAGCTCTGGCCACCAAGCCAAGGCAGTGTCCTCTTCGTCAGACCTTGAAGTAAAAAAGAAAGAAAAGCAATAAAAGAAAGATGAGGCAATAAAGGGCTTGGAAAAAATGCATCCATGAAAGGTACAACTCGCCTCCTACAAAGGCACCCACAGACAACACCTGCCCTTGGTCTTACTATGACTAGACATCCCTAAAAACCATATCACCTCATTACACATGGCTTGAATGATCTTTTGAGGGAACTTTCCATCTCTTGTGGGTATTAGCCCAATAGGTTGTTCTGTTGGTTTCCTTAGCTTTGTATAGTAGATCTGTGTAATATCTTTGAGCTCTTAGATGATATGTTAGGGATTTCATGCATATATTTGATAACTTTAATAATGAAATATGATTTACATTGCTATGATCTCTAGGACTGATGAGCCCATGGAGGGCGTAGTCTTTGATGTGCAGGACCATACCCGGTGGACAGGTACCAGAGGACCGATACACATGGGGCGATGATTAGCTCGGACCTCCATGGGGCTGAAGAGCCCACCAGGTGGTTGCTGGGATGGCAGAGGCAGGACAACGTCATGATGAGCCCTTGCATGAAGAAGACAGAAGGACGCCCTCACCAGGACACTTTGGCAGAGATTGACCTAGGGGGGGATCAGCCCCTGCAGATGGGATGATGGCCTTGATGGATAGGACGCCACCCAGGACAGGCTGGACGTTTTCTGGAGCAGATGGCAGTGTGCTGGGCTTGTTTGGCACATGTGGCAGGTTGCAGGAGCCCCAGGGGGGCCAACGTTTTGCCTTCTGGATGATGATTATGCCCTGAAAGGGCCAACGTCTCCCTCAGAGGGGCCTGACGTCTCTCTTTTTAGCTCATTTTTGGCATTTTTAGCATTTAATGTGACAAATAATGAAGTATTGTTAAGTCAGCCTTGTCGGTTGTTTTAAATGACCTATTTTGTTAATTAAAGGTCATTTGGATGATATATATTGAGGACGTTGAGCCTCATTTTAGCATAACATAACTTGCTCTCTTGTGAGAGATACTTTTTTAGCTCTTGTCTTGGTTATTCTTGGCTTTTGGAGTGAGGCGCTACTATTGGAAGGATTATCTTTGGCATATGCATGGTGTTTTTATCATTGGAAGGTGTTACAACTAGGGTTTGGTTTGGCTCTTCATGGATTTGTAAGTATATTTTGCATGCAAAACTTCTTTATTGAATGGTTGTAGGTAGAATTGCTTACTTTTATGGTTACATTGTTATTATTTGCTTAATCATTGAAACCCTAGGGAGCAAACACACAAGTAGGTTGTTGCTTCATGTCCCCATGATAAAGACTTGTTTAGCCATTTGATTAAGAAGAACCTAGCCTAGCCATAGCTACACTAGTTCATCTTTTTCTTGAGTTAGCTTGAAACATAAATTGAAGGAAGAAGACGTCCTAGGCCTAATTTATTTTACACCTAGGGTTTGTCTCTAGGGTTTGAAAAGCCTTGTCCCCAAGCAACACTTTTCAGCCATAGATTTGTGTTTTATAGCTAACCGTTTTTGCCAAAGAGTCTTAAGGAAAGAGGGAGGAGCATGAGGCCTAGCTTTAGCTACACCGGAATGAGCCTCCTCCCTTTAGGGTTTTGATTTGGTGGCCCTGCCATTGCAGCACCATTAAACCTAACCTTCCCGTCCTTAGGTTTAAGTCCTTCCAACCTTAGTCTCTCTCCATTTGACTCCATTAACCCAAGGCACTAGTCTAATCCTAGAACGTTGAGGTTTTTTGTGCTTAAACAATCTTTCAAACACTCTTTAATTGAAACCCTAACTAACCCTAGCGATTAAACTAACCCTAATTGCAGATGACGTCTTGCCATATTTGAACTTGTGTTTGGTCTAAAATTTGCGGCTAGGTCATCTTTTGATAGCCATAGAGGTGTTGAGCAATTTCATTGGTCCAATTAGTAAAACGTTCACCTCTTTGTCTAGCTAACCTAACCCTAACTAGCTAGTGACGTCACACCTATTTAGAACTCCTATTTAGCTTAAAACGTTGTGATCTTGTCACCTAGCACTTGACATTGATGTGTAGCATATTTTCATTGGTTTAGTGTGCAAAACGTCTACCTCCTTGCCCAACAAAACTAACCTAGAACAAGCTTGACGTCACCCTAGTAGCATAGTGACGCAACGACAATATTGCTGTATGAGCACATTTATTTGCATTGTGATATACAAGGATTTGATTTTACACATTGAATGCAAGTATCCTTTTTGTATTTATTGAGGAAGTATTATAAGCCTTTTGTCTTTATTTGCAATCATTGACTTCGTCAATAATTACATTTACTATTGCTCATATATGTTAAAGATAGTCATTAATATTTGAAGTACTAACGACTGCAGCACTTTCTTTTAGTTTTATTTGCCTTGTCTCGCAAACAGGTGCCATTCAGTGGAATATCTTCTGTTTGACTATCCACTTGGCAGTAATCTGTGAAGGGAAAGCTTACTTTAACCTTTGAAGCCTTAAACTCTAGATCCTTTTCCTTCAGAACCCTAGATTACTAGGGACGTCTCCCTTGGGATTAGCCACCCTAAATAGAAAGAGCTCCCCATCGAGGTAACAGTGGGTGGGGAAGCTCCTGTTACGCCAGTTTGAGCCTTGACTTCAAGCTACCTAAACATTTCCTACAAACTGAGCGATAACAAAACTTCCTGTCTTCAACTTCAAATCCTTGAGGTTGCTCTATATACACTTCCTTTTTGATAACACCATTTAGGAAAGCTGTCTTTATGTCCATCTAGTGTAACTTCCACTTCATCTTAGCTGCAAGGTCTATGATGGTTCTGATCGAAGTGTATCTGGCTACAGGAGCGAATGCCTCTTCATAGTCAATTCCTTCCTTTTGAGAAAAGCCACGAGTGAGAAATATTGCTTTATGCTTTTCAATACTTCCATCAACAACATGTTTTATTTTGAAAAGCCATTTGGAAGATACCACGTCCTTACTCTTCGGTGTAGGAACTATTTCCCAGACATTGTTTTTTATAATGGATTGGTATTCTTCTGTCATAGCATCTGCCCATTCTTTCTTCTGAATGGCTTCTTCAAAGCAAGTAGGCTCTTTCTCTAGTAGGTCACACATCAAAGCCATATAACTGGAGAATGGCTTAGGTCTCTTCACATGTCTCGTGGTTCCTTCGGGAACACCATACTTTTTTCCATCTTGTATTAGCTCTCTAGCCCAAGCTGGCTTTCTTTTATGGGAGATTGTCATTTGCGGAGGTTCTTGAAATTCTACTATGTCATGATCTTCTAGAATTTCCTCATGAGGGGAAGTTACGACTTCCTTCACTGGTTCAACAGTTTTGGGAACCTCCCTCACTGATTCTGCAACTCTGGCGATTACGGGTTCCTCTTCATATACCTCTTTAAGCTGGCATTTTCTCGATTTCTTGAGCACTGCATCTTCATCAAAGGTCACATCCCTCTTGATCCCAACATCTTTGCAGAAGTTCACGAACTCTTTTGAGGTGTATTCTCGTCCATTATCTGACCTGAGTATCTTGATCTTTCTTTCAGAAAGATTCTCTATCAAGGCTTTGAATTCCTTGAATTTGCTGAACACTTCATCTTTAGATTTCAAGAGATACAACCAGGTCTTACGAGAATAATCATCAATAAATGATACATAATATACATACCCACTAATGGAGGACGATGGCATTGGGCCACACATATCTGAATGAATGAGTTCTAGGACTCCTTCTGCTTTGCTGTCTCTCTTTGGAAAAGGGTTCTTGATGTTCTTCCCTTGTGCACATCCATTGCATACGCCTTCATGGTCAACCTTGAGTTCTGGTAAACCTGTGACCGCTTTGAATACGTATGGTAGCGTTGTGTAGTTAATGTGAGCTAATCTTCTATGCCAAAGTTCACATGGATTCTCATTGGCGTGGGCCATGGCAGCTTCTGAGTGACCCTTTAGCTTATACAAGCTATTTTCTTATTTTCCAATGATGATTGCTTCATTTATGGTTTCTCCTTTAATACGTTTCCTTTTGCAACCTTCACTATAGCTTCCCTATGACCTAGAACAAGGTCAACAAAACAACAAGCAAGAGTAATATCCTTTTGATAATATAAAGCAATTGCACGAACAATCATCACAGTAGCTCCTTTAGAGCTATCACTTGTAACTTGTCTGAAGCAAAGATTAAAGGTAAGGAATACAATACAAAATGAGGTCAACATTCTCATAGTTTTGTGATCAAACATTCCTCCATGGCAACCTGGAAGTAACACACGAGATTCTTCCTAGAGGAGGTGTTAGTTGTATCAGACAAATGATTTCGTTAAGCATTTACCTCTATATGCTCACATGCTATCAAGTATGATACTTTACAAAGACTGCTATCTCAACTATAGTCATCAACTTGTCATGTGTACCTTTGAATCTTATTAACTTGATTAATCAAACGTGGAGCCTTGTCCTTAGGAATGAGTGCTTGCTTTTCTTCCGAGTCTCCTTCACTCAAGATGGTGAGTGCTTTCTTCAACCTGTGTTCTGTACTAAGACAATGCGCTATCTTGACAGTAGGTTGGGTTAGAGGATAAGTTCTATGATCTCAATATTTAATACCTTGACTCGGATTTTGCTCAAAGGTTAGAATGATGGTCATAGCTACAATATGCAACACTGATCAAAATAATGTCATATCAAATAGATGCATATCAGAATAATCACACCCGGGTTGCATCATTCCTCCGAATGTGTTGGATCTTGAGATCCTTCTGGATATATGGCAAGAGATCCCTTCTCCTGCAAATACTCTTTAAAGCAATGTTCCACCAAGACTCCGTGATGGGGGGACACGGGTGCGGGGAGACGCACAAGGGGGACGTGTGGAAGTACCCCCAAATTTTAATGATTTTTGTGAAATGGGGGACGGGGGGCCATCACATATATAATATAAAAAAATATAAAAATAAAAATAATAATGATAATATGATAAATCTCAACAATAACATAAATTAATTTTATTTATATTTGTCTTTAATTTTTTTTTTAAATTTAATTTTTTCTGTTTTAGGTCTCACAGGGCAAAACGTTTTTTGGGGGGACTTCCAGGAGTCCCCCTTTTGGGGAGGGGGACTTCCAGGATTCCCCCTTTTGGGGGGGAACATCCAGAAGTCCCCCTTTTCAAGGGGGGACGTCCAGGAGTCCCCCTTTTGGGGAGTCTCATCCCCCACCTTGGGGAGTCGCATCCCCCCAAGTCCCCCCGCGTCTCACCAAAAAGGGGACGTGGGGAAACATCCCCCCTTGAGTCCCCCCGTCCCGGGGACGTGAGGGACGCGTCCCCCACGACCCCCACCCTGGGGGACGCATCCCCGTGGAACACTGCTTTAAAGTTGAACCATTTAAACATATGTGAGTACATAACTCTGATAGCATTTGTAGGGAGTGGCTCCATCTGGCAACAACTGTAATCATTACCAACTCTTAAGAACTTCAAGGGTGACTGCAACTGGTACTACGACTGCAATTGCAACTGATACTGCAACTGCAACTAGTTCTGAGACTGCAACTGCAACTGTAGCTAGGGTTTATGAGGAAACGCTAATTTTTCAAACTTCAAATTTTGAAATTCTGTTCCAGGGGATAGATGCGCTGAGCTGAGGCGAGTAAGTTGGTGCAGTTAGAATTTCGAAAATCCAAATTTTACCCCCTCAAACTTGATTTGCGGATTTTTGGATTGGTGCTTCTAGTTTTTTGGTACTTCTAGTACTCTGGTTTTCTGGTTTTCTGGTACTTTGTGAAAACTAGGATTTCACTTTCCGGGAGATCTAGCCACTGAAAAGGTGTGCTGAAGGTGCCAAAATGATCCTTGGGGGAGGGCACACTTTTCTAGATGGTTTTAGGGCTGAAATACCTCACCAACAAAAAGCCCTATTTTGTATGTACGACAACAGTGACGTTTTTCACTTTCTCTTGTGAAAGATGCTCTCTTCAGCTTGGCTCTGATACCATGTTAATGTTTAAGCCATTATTATAATTCTTTGCATTTCAATAGATAACAACAACATAAGACAAGATCACTGAGAAATACACAATCACAAGAGACACAACATTTATCTTGAGAAACCCTCTAGGGGAAGAAAACCCAACAAAACTTCCTTATTATAGATAGCCAATACAATGCCAAGAGATAACTCAAACAAGTACAGAAAGTCCTCTCCCAAAGATGCGCCTCTCTCTCTCTCTCTTCTCTAACTGCAACTCCGAAACTTGTCTCTCAATGAACAAGTGAGTGTGTCTAAGTGAGGCGCTAGCCTCCTTATTTATACAAAACTGGCATCTGTGGAAGTGTCTTTTCACTTTCAGGGCCGACTTCTTCTTTTGGGTGGTTATAACCACCTTTATTATATTTCGGGGCGTCTTTGATATATTCTGGGGCCGACTTCTTCTTTTGCCTATTACAATTATGTTATGACCAATCTGCAAAAGGGGATTTGGTCCTTTTACAATAGCCTACATGATCAATCCACAATGGGGATTGATCCAATGAATAATATATCAAATAGTAATAAGAATACACTTTGCAGTTACATTATTTCAACAATAGAGACGGGTCTACTGGATCAGAGTCTGAGTCTCTTACTTTCCTTTTATCTGTGGTCATAGAAGTGTCCATGGATTTGCAATCCATCATTCCAAACTTTTGAAGAATCTTCGCTGCATACTTTCTTTGTCCAAGGAATACTTCACCACGCTTCTCCCATACTTCTAGTCCCAAGTAATAATGCATGAGATCGAGGTCTTTCATATCGAACTCAGAAGCTAGTTTCTTCTTACTCTGGGTGATGAGAGACTCTTCACCTGTCAAGAATAAATCGTTGACATATAGCAGCAGAATCACAGGTGCATTGTTCACGACTTTGTAGTAGAGATTTGGATCTACATGACTATTGGAGAAACCAAGTCTTATTAAGTAACTGTCTATTCTGGCATACCAAGCTCTTGGAGCTTGCTTGACTCCATACAGGGCTTTCTTTAATCTGCAAACATGAGTGTCTCTGAAGTGTACTTCAAATCCTTGAGGTTGTTCAATGTATACTACTTCTTCGATTGCTCCATTGAGAAAAGCTGTCTTTACATCCATCTGATGTAAACTCCATCCCATGGAAGCAGCAAGAGACATAATGGCTCTAATAGAAGTATATCTGGCAACAAGAGCAAATGTCTCGTCATAATATTCTCCCTCCTTCTGGGAGAACCCTCTTGCTACGAACCTTGCTTTTTATTTGTCCACGCTTCCTTTTGCTGCATGTCTGATCTTATAGACCCATTTTGAAGTTACTACTGATTTTTCTTTGGGTCTAGGCACAATTTCCCATACATCATTTTTCATGATGGACTGGTGTTCTTTTGTCATGGCTTCTTTCCATTGTTTCTTCTGAGCTGCCTCTTCAAATGTGATGGGTTCTTCATTTAGAAGCTTTGTCATACATGCTGCATAGCTAGAGAATCTTTTGGGTTTTTTGCTTTCTATGAAGGTGCCACTTGGGGCTTTGAGTCTTTCTGCTTCTTGTAGAGTAGCTTCAAGCCAAGTTGGATGTTTCTTGGTTTTGGGTACAATGATTGATTCAATAGGTTCACATGGTTGCATCGGATGATCAAGTTGTTTTGTTTCTTCATTCTGACTTTCTGGAAGACATGTGCTTTCTTCTTTAGGCTCTTCATACTCTTCTTCTTCTATAGTTTCTTCTATGGATTTCTTGAAAGTCATCTTTTCATTGAAAATTACATCTCTGCTGACTTCAACCTTATGTTGTTCCGAGATATAGATTCTTTAGGCTTTGGATGATTCACTATATCCCACAAATATGCCCTTCTTTCCTGAGGGTTCTAATTTCTTCCTTTTATCCTTGGGGATGTGAATGTAAACAGGGCATCCAAAGATTCTTAAGTGTTCCACATTAGGTTTCTTTCCTGAGAAGGCTTCTTCTGGAGTCATATCCTTCAATATGCGGTGGGGACTTCTGTTCTGAACATATATTGCTGTCATGGCTGCTTCTCCCCACAAATACATGGATAAACCTTGATCGTTCATTAGTGCCTTCACAATTTCTTCAATAGATTTGTTCTTCCTTTTTGCTACACCATTTTGTTGAGGATTATGAGGAACAGTTAGCTCCCTCCTAACCCCGACCGATTTGCAAAAGACAACAAATTCCTTGGATGTGTATTCTTCTCCATTATCTGTTTTCAAGGTCTTGATTTTCTTGTTTGTGAGGTTCTCTATCTCTTCTTTGAATTCTTGAAACTTGCTGAAAACTTCGTCCTTTGTCTTCAAGAGATATAACCAAGTCTTTCTTGAATAATCATCTATGAAGATTACATAGTAAAGAGAACCTCCTAGAGATTTGACTGGCATCAGACCACAAACATCTGAATGTATTAGATCTAGGATTTCCTTAGATCTATTATTGCCGCTCGAGAATGGTTTCTTAACGTTCTTACAAAGAGCACATCCTTTGCAAATTCCTTCATGTCTAGATTGTAGTAATGGTATTCCTTCAACCATCTTTTCGAGGAAAGGTAATGCTTGATAGTTGATATGAGCATACCTTCTATGCCAAAGTTCATTGGGATTGACTTCATGATGTACAAGAGCTTCATCATTTCGTTCTAGTAGTCTGTATAGTCTTCCTTCATGGGTTCCAATAACTCTAGCGTTCTCTATGCTGGAGTCTGCAGGCCAAGATAATACTTTTCGATCTACAAAGGCTATTCTGTTTCCTTTGTCTTCTAGGCAAGATATGGATACAAGATTCTTTTCTAAACCAGGTACATATAAGACATTGCTCAAATGAACATTGTTACCCGTTTTCAATTTGATGGAGGCTTGACCATTTCCTTTGATTGGATATGTGTTCTTATCTCCAAGTTCTACTTTGTAGAATGTCCTCTTTTTATTCAGATTAGAGAGTCTGACTTGATCTGCTGTCATATGCCTGGAAGCTCCACTGCCAATTATCCACATGTCATCTTCAAGAGTTCCTGTGAGAGCTGAATAGTGTAGATGATCCGTCTTTTCATTCATGATTTCTATTGACTGATAACTGGTCAAACTTTGACTTTGACCCAAAATCTCAACCTTGATGTTTTTGCCTTCTGAGAGTGCCAAGAGGTACGTTGGACTAAGGCACACTAGAATATCTTCTTCTTGAGTAAGGTGTTCCATCATAAGGTGCTGGGCAAGAGTTTTAGGGTTTTTGCAACTGCACCTGCTAGTAACCCTAGCGACAGTGCTTCAATAACTGCACCTGTTAGAAACCCTAGCGACAGTTCTTCAATGAGCTTGATAACCTTATGGCTTAGCTTCCTTCCAGTGGTTAGACTGAATGAAGGAGATGTGGGCCCATAACCTGTTAGAAAAGTGGGTGTGCTCGTTTAACCATAGACAATATAGTAATATTGTCACCCAACCATAAGCACGAATGCCACCCCTGAGCACCTTGGCCTTGACAAAGAGAAGAATTCCGGTAGCAAATCAATAGCCAGCCAAGGCTAATGCACCAAGCAAAGATAATCAAGACTGATCAGAAAGTCCAACCTAGAAAGACCGAAATTACAGGTTGCAGTAACTGCAGTTGCAACTGCTCCTAGACTTGCGCACTACTGGATTTTTATAGTTTCGACTTGTGTATATCAAATGAGTTATGGCGCCTTATATTTATAGTGCTCTCTCCAGGCTGTCTCAGCCGACTTCTCTTTCTGGAGGCTTAAGACTTAATATAAAATATTCTCTTTATCCGACTTTACTTCTAGGGTTATGTCCAAGTCTTTTAGGGTTCTTCTTGCTTCCTGGAATATTCTAATCTCATCAAAGGTCACAAGTAGAGGTTAATACCTCCCACAACTACCATGATAACAAGAATGAGAAGGTTGGTTCGTGATGATACCCCGTTTCTGTTGGCTATGCCACCAAGACCTACTACCCTGGTTTGGTGACCAGAAGGTGGTAGTGTTATACCGCTACATGCCCATGGTCATAATAGGCCAGCTCGTGATGAGACCTATCCAGCAACTAGTACCTTGAGTGTTTATGTATCTTATGGGTCCCTTTTTCTTACTGAGAAGCTTTTCATTGCTTTCCCGGGAATCCCTGGCCGAAGTATCTCAAAAGTTTTAACATTGGCTTTTAAATCTTGCCAACTACTTTTACCCTCTGGGCCTTTAGCCCCTTCTTTCCATAAGGAAAGGTACAACCCTTCCTAGTGTAGCCAATCCCAATGCCGAAACAAGGGTAGGGGAGACGAGAGGAATAAAGATGGAAAGTGGTAAGTATGGAGGGAATGGACGATGTTTCTTCACAGACCCACCCAGTGGCAACCGACCCTAAAGGGAAATCAACTTACAAGGGCACCATCTCACCCTTCCAGGTATAAACAAGGCAAAGAGCATAATTTCCAAGCAAACGTCATGAAATGAAGAAGGATTCAATACAACATATTCAAGTGTTTCAAAATTGGAGTGATACATACCATGATACCCAGACTCATTACCTCATGAAGTGAGACTCACTGCTACTTCAGGACTAGGCTGGTGGGATGGACACTGTTGTTGCTAATAAATGGACTACATTGAAGAAAAGAGGGGCCCTCCGGGGCCATGCTAAAGTCGTTAGGCTCTCAGTACTCTATGTTTAGGACTTGTGGGCCTCGAGATGTGATCTCCTTAGTTATCCCTACTTTAGGGGATAACATCTGGCTCCAACTCAGGGACATGTGCTCACCGTAGAGCGCATGAGATCCTGAACATCTCTTGTATGACCTGTGCCTGCTAAATCTCAACAAAGGACATTAGTAATCCCTAGGGTGGTGATATCACCCCTCATTGATATATGATAGAATAAACAAATAAAATCATTTCTAGTCTAGCATATGATCATGAGCATACATATATACAAGTGAGACAAAATAATATGCAAATGCAACTACAACTATACTAATATGAAATGCATTGGTATGTACAATGGATGCAAATGCTTACCTACCTCTACTTCCCTGTTGGTTGAATGCTAGGTGTAGTCAAATAACTAGTGAAACCATCGTAGCAATATCTCAAAATACCTGCCTCTGTGCTTCATCATAAACCAAAACAATGACAAGTTAAGCACAAAAATAACATGAGTTAGAGGATGTATCATATCATCGGAAATCATAAAGTCTAGCTCATGGAGGCGGGAGGGAGGGACAAAATTACGCCAAGTTACACTTCTAGGAAAGTGGTCAATCCATCTTAGAAAGGGATCGTGAAAAATCTAAGGCTCAAAAGACCGACTCAAAGACTCTAAAGTTTGGCTACCTTGGACGTCATCACATCATGAGGTCTGGGAAGGGACTAGCAAGAACCTAGAGGATGATTGCAATTTTTTAAGGGAAAGCTGGAAGACTGAGATAACAAACTTCTTCTTAAGGTATTCAACCTACCCTTGAATTCTAAAAGAAGGCTCTGCCCTAGAGAAAACTTGGGACAAGGGACATGTTTCCCAACTGCATCCTTAGTGACATAACGAGGAAAAGTATTCGAAGGGAGCTAGAAAACCTTGTCACAAGTATCCTGCTTTAGGCAAGCAACGTCCTCACCCTTTTCAAGATCTGAGCACAACGGTGGTTGATAATATTCTTCATAGAATAAATCCAAGTGCTCAAAGGAACACTTATCAAAATCCTCTAGGTATGACCATAAATCATCATGAAAACATAGCACTAGGTCATCCTTGGGTGTTTGGAAAATGTTTGTAACTATATCATCTCTTTGTTGCCATATGTCAGAATTATTAGTAACCTGATATGATAACTGTAAAGGCAACATTTGCAAATGATCCTCAATGTTGTAAATAGGGTCCCCATCATAGCCAATCACATCCCATTTACGTTTCCTGACATGTATGAACTCTTCAATTTTATCAACCATGTCATTACCTTTATCATAACATGAAGGGTTTAAAACATCCAAGGGCTCCTCTAACACTTCTTCACTTTCCAAATCACAAAATAAAGCATCTTTAAAATCTTGGAAAGGGAAACTACTTAACGTATTCATTTCTTCTTGTGCAAGAGCGTCGAAGATTTGGATAACTTCATCAAATGTAAGAGTAAGCATCAATGCCTCGTCCTCATGACTTGCCCCTACATCTTCGGCTTCATAATATGGAGGGTCTAGCTCGTCCAAGGGTTCCCTTTCTTCTTCACCTTCTGAATCATAGAATAAGGTATCATCAAAAGATTGAAAAGGAAAGTGACTAACCTCATCCTCTTCTTCTTGTGTAGGAGGAATAGGATTTGGGATGGCTTTATCAGAGGGAGGAGCACACATTAATACCTCATCATCATGTTTAATATCTTCAGGCTCTCGCTCCTCAACTAGGTCCTCATTATCCTTGCTAGAAGCATGAGTAAATTCTTGTTCTTCCCCATGGGATTGGTAACCTTCATCAAGATCCGTCTCCTCAACCTCTTGTTGATCGATGCCTTGCTCCAGTCCTTTCGAGAATTCTTCAACAAAGGTCTCAAGGAAAACTATTCTCTTAAGGATATCTGGGGTATCTTTGGGCTCACCAGTCTTGATTTTTGGAACAAAGGATTGTTCTTCCTTGGATGAGGAGATGTTGGCTTCAACTTCTGTGGCCATGTTATAAGATTCTTGGATTGACCTTGGGCCCTTTTTATCGAGCAGGAATTCTAATTGTCTTGAGAATGCCCTGATATAGAGGAAAATGAGGAATTGGGGTCCAGGATGATAGGTTCTAGGGAGTTGTCGTGACAGCTTCTGGAGCATGGTATGGAACTCCCTAACGGTCTTATTCTCATTCTTCTTTATGTGATTAAGTTTTTTTAGCAACACCATAGGATCCTCTTTGATATTCCATCTCTTGAGGAAGACCTCTTTTAATTGATCCATGGATGTAATACTAGCATCGGGAAAGAGTGGCAGAGAAAAGTGGCATTGCCAGATCCTTAGCGTTATCAGTAATAGGATGTAGTTCAATGAAGGCCGAAAAGTCACGCATATGGTCCTCAACATTCTCTTCATCACTACGAGTGAATTTAGGGATCCATTGCACATACCTTGGAGGCATTTATCGGGGATACCCCGGTATTTCACTCATATCCAAGGGTTTAAAATTCCTGGGTCCCATTGAGAAGCCATGTTTGGCTTAATCATTAGTGGAGTCGCTAGATAATCCTTCTAGGGATTATCAAAAGGAAATGAGGGAATCACCCTCAGTGGAGTCGCCAAGCTTTGAAAAGTGAAAGGCATTGAGAAAGAGGCTTACCGAAAAAGTGTCGTTCGAGGAAAATTGACTCGATGTTCCCCGACAACGGCGCCAAAAATGTTATTGCACAATCTGTACTTGCCCAAAGCCCAAGTTAAGTAAGGGAGATTAGCGTAACAAACATGATATCCTATCACTACCACCTTAATAGGAAATCCCTGCTTTCTAGGGATCGGCAAGGTCTACCCCAGGGGAGGAGTCCCCGGTAACCTAAAGGCCTGGAAAATTAGGGTTATGCTCAGGGTATATTTCCCCCTCTCACTGGTTACCAAAAGTCACTCAATCCATGTCCCAAGCATGAGGTTAATGAAGTGCTTGATGTATCTGCCCGGAACAAGACAATATAGGATGCATATACAATGATTCCAAGTACAAATATGATAATAAAACCTCAATAGGCAATGGACAGTGACAATAAGTGCTAGCTGATATAAATTTGCAGCATTTAATAAGTTTACAACAACAATTGATAGAATGTAACAGCTGCAACAAATACTCCTCAGAATTGCTTGAAAAGATAGTAAAAAGATAGCTTTTATTAAGCAGAATGCTAATAAAATGTCATAAGCTACTTCTGAAGTGTTTAGCTACATTAAAAGTCAATTATGCAGAAAATTTGCTGTAGTTAGATGGCTGTAGCAAACATTTATAACAACATCCAATAGGTTAGTGATCTAGGCTAAACTAGGGTTAGCGATAGTTAGTAAAAGCTTAGGAGAAGAGTGCTTGAGTGTTTAATCAATCCTTCAACAAGAGAGAGGCTAGAACTGTTAATGTTGATGCCATTATTATAGTTCTTTGCATTTCAATAGATAAGAGCATCATAAGAACAAGATCACTGAGAAATACACATTCACAAGAGACACAACATTTATCTTGGGAAACCCTCTAGGGGAAGAAAACCCAGCAAAAACTTCCTTATCATAAATTGCCAATACAATGTTCAAGAGATAACTCAAACCAATACAGATAGTCCTCTCCAAAAGATGCGCCACTCTTCTCCCTCTCTCCTTTGCCGGTAACAGATCAGAACTTGTCTCTCAAACTGAGCAAGTGAGTTGTTTTCAAATGAGGCGCTAGCCTCCTTTATTTATACAAGTTCTGTCATGTGTGAAGTGTCTCTTCACTAGCAGAGCCGACTTCTTAATCTGGGTGGGTAAACCCGCCTTTATTATATTTCTGGGTCTTCTTATTAACTGTTGGGGCCGACTTCTTATTCTGCCTATTATAATTGTCTGGTGACTAATCCGCAAAAGGGGATTTGGTCCTAATACAATTACCGACATGATTAATCCACAATGGGGATTAATCCTATGAATAAAATAACAATAATAATAATAATACTCTTTGCAGTTACATTATTTCAACACTCCCCTTTAACCAGAAGGGTATTCTTCATCAGCATCAGGCGAGAGAGGTCTGCATCATCAGTGGCATCAGGAGGACAGTATCATCAATATCATCTTGAAACATTGGCTAGCATATTTACGAGTCATCAGAAGTTTTCTTCATCGACAACATCATCATTCTCGAAAGAATGCTATCATCATCTGCATCAAATATGTATCAGTAAATGATGATACCTCATCACAGCACTAGGCTGGCAGTACTACACTGGTTCAATGTCACCGCTGTTAGGTTGGTAGCTCAGTGTCAGTCACATCTTGCTTTACGTCTAACAACTAGGTCAGAAGCAAGGAATATCATCATCTCGCTTTACGTCTAACAACTAGGTCATAAGCGAGGAATCACAACGTCATGCTTTACGTCTAACAACGAGGTCAGAAGCAAGACTCATCTTGCTTTACGTCTAACAACTAGGTCAGAAGCAAGGAATCATCTTGCTTTATGTCTAACAACTAGGTCAGAAGCAAGGAACACATCAACATCTCGCTTTACATCTAACAACGAGGTCAGAAGCGAGGAATCATCTTGCTTTACGTCTAACAACTAGGTCAGAAGCAAGCAACACATCAACATCTCGCTTTACGTCTAACAACGAGGTCATAAGCGAGGAATAAATATATATATACTCCCCCTTTCAGGGAGGGTCCTTTCGGACTATACCAAGCTTATCTCGAAAGTGTTCAAACTTTACACGAGATAGATGTTTGG
>JASDQU010104033.1:588929-621474 GCA_032191745.1 Picea mariana
GTCTAAGGATATTTTAATATTATATGATTTCCTCAAAGGCTTTCTTGGAAAGCACCCTAGCTAGGGTTGTAGACACTTGGCATCTTTTGTTATCCCAATGAAAGTCAGAACCACATTATGTGGAGCACCCCCTTGATCTATGGCTTAATGGCACATTTTGAGGACTCTTGATGAGCACTCTAGAGGATGAGGTGGCATATTACTCAAGATGGCATATAACATTGTCAACCAAGATCAATTTTAGGGGGCATTTTTCACAAGGAAAGGACAGGTGGAAACCCTACTTATTTGTCCCTTTATTTTATTATGTATTGTGGACTTGTCTTTAGAGGTTGCTAGGAGATATTATAATTTTTTTTCCCTAGGAGAGACCATGGATCTAAACTTTATTTAATATTATTTTATTGTTAAGGCTTTTGAGCTCAATCTCTATATAAGAGAAGCTTCCTCACTTGTAATGGTTGTTGAAGGATTGAGAAAAGAACTCATTGGCTAAGTATTGAAGATCTTTTGAAGGTAATGTATGTCTAAGGGTATTTGTTCATATGTGGTTCTTCATTTTGCATCCATGTTGTTTCTATTGGATGGAAATTACATCTAGTTGATGCTACAAAGGGCTTTGATTCCATGGCAAAATCTGTCATCTAAAGAAAGGTGTTGGTTGAGGCGTTTCCTAGCCTTTACCCTTGCTGATTTTTGTTGTTAAACTAGTTAATTTGATGCTGTCATTTCAGTGAAAGGTAGGGCAGATTTCTGGTTGTTAGCGAGATCACCCCTTTGTTGTCATCCACATGCATTTGAGTAGCAGCACCTTTGGAAGGGCCCTCCCTGGCTAATTTTCTGCAAAGCTGAAATGGCATTCATAGATAGACCTAACATGTTGTAATAGCATTATCTATCATTCCCATTCACATATATTCAAACCCTCTTAATACCTTTTGACTCCATTCACCCTAAGTTGATGTTTGGCACTAGTCTCCCTCTAAACCACCCAAAAAAATATTAACAAAAACCCTTTTTATTTGGTTGTTTGCTAAATCTGAAATAAACTCTAACACCATAAATCAGATTTAGTTGTCTACGGATTCGCCCCACCCCCCCCCGGTGCCAAAAGAGAACCAGCCTAAAGAAAGTGAACGAGTTACCAAGGTGACACTAGGTAACCCTTCTACATTGCCCCTAGAGTTTCACTAGTGTTTAGGGTTTTACCACTTAAAGTGAAGATTTGGAAACGTTTTGGCACTATTGCCAAGCATAAAGTCTATTTCCCATAAATTTGAAAACTATGCTTCAAGAAAATTGATGACGGTTTTCTTTGAAGATCTGTTGCTCATCTAGCAACTCCATGAAGGAATGAAGCCATGTTCCTTGAAGACATTAAAGGTAATTGTTGTTTGTTGAGGTGAAGACATCCAACATATTTTTGAAGACTCACCTGGCGACTTCACAAATATGAAACTAAGGTATGATGGATATGTTTTTCTCATTTCATATCAACTGCTTATATTGAAGATTTGAAGTAAAAGGGTGTCGCCCTATCCCAAGGAGAGTGGGAAACCAAAATGTTTGATCCTTTGGATTTCCCATGCATTCTTGGATATCCAAATAAGCTTTCGTATCAATTTTAGCTAGAGGATTCTCCAATTGTGCATCCTTCATTGAATTTATTGCAGATTTCAATATTATCCATGAAGATATCATGATGAAAATGCTTGCACTTTCCTTGGAAGGGTGAAATGTATGGAAATGGTTTTGTGATTTGAGCCCAAAGGAGATATCTCCATTTCCATACTTTATCAAATCTTTTAGAAATTTTGGGTTTATGGTTATGATGAAGAAGGGAATGTTGTACATGATGCACATATTTTTATTAAGATATATTCTAAAATGAGAGAGGAACTTGATAATTTGATTATTGCATGTGAGAATAAACCTTCAAGGGATCTCTTGGCTGAAATGAAGGATAAATATGATGCAATGACATCCTTGGGTGAATATATCAAAGAAAAATATTGTATGCCAACTTTAGCAAAGCTTGAAAATGAATTTCATGAGGATGAACAACTTTCTCTTTCATCCCATGAGCCACTTGTTCGTGATATTTCAGATTCAAAAGAAGATAAGGTTATTGAAGATCTTATTGCAACTCCTCATGGAGAAGATAGGCATGATGAAAAGTCAAATGGAGGCACTCAAGCATCCATTTCATCCTTTCTGTTGAGATTTGGGTACCTTGGAAAGTAGTCCCCGTGTGTTTATGAGTCTCTAAACACAAAGGGGGAGACTATTACCCTTGTACTTTACTTTATGATTCTAATTTCAATTTGACTTAGGAGATTTAAGTCAAAAGTGAAATATGTCACTTATGACTTAAGTCATAAAGTGACAATTAATTCACAAAGTGGGTGAATTAATAGACATAAAGCAACTAAGGAAAGTGAGTTTCCTTAGTGAGATTTTTGGATTAGATCTCACCCATTGATTAGACATGGCTAGATTGGATCTAGGCCATTGATCTTTAGGGCTTGGCCAAAGGAGGCTAAAGGAGGGTATAGTGCATTTATGAGATTCATTCTTCACTTGTGAGAAGAGGAGAAGAGGAGGAGAGGAGGAGAGCTAGGGCACATTTCTCAAGGAGAGGAGGGCACACTTGCATGAAGGTTTGAAGAGGAATCATTTGTTGAGTTGAGGAGCTTGCTTGGAGAGTTCATCCATGGAGTCTTAGCCATTTACTGGAACCAAAATTTTAGCATTTGAAATCCAACTACCTAACTCAATAGATAGATCAGTAATTGGAATAGGATTAGTTGCCTTGGGAAAGTTTGTTTGAGACTTGCTTGCATCTTCTCTCCCTTTTCTCTTGTAGACTATTCCTTTATGCCTGGCCATCTCTAGGATCTGTTCACTTGTGGGTTTGTGTCCATACAGTTTTGTAACATTCATACTCTTCAACCACTTCCTTTGATTGCTCACACCTTTCTTGCATTTGAAGCCAATGATCCATTGACAAAGGGTGAGTTTCTCCAAAAAAAATTATGTGATCAAAGTTCCTTGATTGCCCCACAAAGTTGTTTATTGGAGGGAGGCCTTGTTCATTTATTTGGCAAAAATTTGGACAAGTGGACTCTTCATGAAATTCTTGACATGCTCTACAGAAGGGTGGTATATCCTCATTTACCACATTATTGGATTCTAACTGATTAGGTGGCCTTTGTTCTTGTTGAGGGGTTTTCTTTTGCCATCTTTCATTACTAGGCCTCGGTTGGAATCTGTTATTTTGGTTTTGGGTCCTCTCCATTCTACAAAGCACTAAGTTGGGTAGCATGAATGGCTTCCATTCTTTTTACCATCTCTGTTATGGCCTTTAGAGGGTCATAGGATGGATCTTTATTATCTGGGGTTGCTGCTTTTTCTTTAAACTCTGACTATTTTGAAGAACTGCCTCTTGTGAATCCTGGAAGGTTTGACTTTCCTGAAGCTTGCATATTTTTGTCAATCTTGATAGCGGTTTCTTGAGCTCTTTTGAGGTCAGTGAGTTCCTTATCTCTTAGTTGATACCTCATTTCACCACCAAATGCCTCAATGTAGTAGATCAAGATAGCACTCTAAGAAGGTTTGATGTCTTGATGCATGCTTGAAACTAATTCATTGAATCTTTTGTTGAACTCATCCATGGTTTCATTTTCATTCTTCTTCATTGTGTTGAGTGCCGCCAAAAGATGACGGTGATCTCTTTTTTCCCCCCACTTTTCAGTAAAGGCATCAATGAGCTCTTTCAAGGTTTTGAAAGTGTTATCCAGTTTGTCTTCATACCAGTCTGAAGCATTTTCTAAGGAAAGGACAAATAACTTCATTTTTACATCTTCATAATCGTGTAAAGCACACCATTTATTTATACATCTCATAAAAGATTTGACATGCATTTTAGCTGAAATGACATTATTGCCTTGGAAACTAGGAAGTTTTTCAATGGCCTTTTCAGGAATAGCATGTGGATAATTATTAATTGCACTAAAATCACAAGGATCATATATGGCCATTTCTGAAAAATTACTACTAGCAAAAAGTAAGTGGATATCAAAAATGGACTCAGTTCCTAAATGACTAAGTACTCTACGAAAAGAGGCTTTAGCTAACCTCCTTCGATAAACCTTTTCAGGTTTAGGAATGAAGTTAAGAATGCCTTCTGAATTCCTCCTTGTAGAATACCTAGTTAAATTGGAATTAAGTGGAGTCGCCAGATGGTTGAGTCTATTTCT
Source organism: Picea mariana (assembly GCA_032191745.1). Lineage (NCBI taxonomy): Eukaryota > Viridiplantae > Streptophyta > Pinopsida > Pinales > Pinaceae > Picea > Picea mariana. Next base: position 593,189 of record JASDQU010104033.1, read on the forward strand.
GATAAACTACAAGCATCAAAAAACTAAGTAAAAACAAGGAAAAACAAGTCGTGTTCTAGGAATAGAAAGATTTATCCCCGGCAACGGCGCCAAAAATGTTGCCGCCTTATACACACCTGGGAGACGTGGAAGAAATCTTCAATCCACTTGGTGTGTCCTTGGGGGCAAGTGAGAGTTAAGGTGTTGTCACCTAATCCTCAACTCCTCCGTCTAGGCTAACTCCTAGCGAAGCCAAGGGGAGTAGTCCCTAACAAATATACTAAGGCTTTTAAGCTAAGTACAAAAACTGAAATCTAGGAGTTTATTATTCTTTCAAACCATCAACCATAAACTGAATAAAACATGAAACAAACATTCACCACGATATATATATAATCAAATGAACATGTACTTGTATCAAAAGGATACTGAGAAACAATTGTTAGGTGCAAGTTTCATTTACATTAAATATATAACCAATTATGAAATGAAGTCTGTGGCTTTGCTGAGTGTGAAAATTGAAACCAGTGCCTTAATGAGAATCGTGGGCAATGTAGTTCGAGTGTTTTATTAGGGTAAATTAAAGTTCAGTTAATGAAATGGTTTGGGCCTCCTTGGGGGTTAACTCTTTGCTTGAAAACTTGCGGAGAGCTTTACCGAAACCCAAATGGTCTCACCAGTAAAACTCACTCAAAGTGTTGGATGTCCAAAACGGGTGGGAAGCCAGGTCCCGAGAGGGCCCGCCTTACTTCTCAGGTCACTTCAAGGCGTTTTCCCGCACATTAAGTTAACTACTTTGGAGGTTGTCCTAATTAAAACTATCAACCACTGACCAGCACAGCGTGTATGAACTTACTTTCAGCAGATCGAAACAAGCTCGCAATTGGAAGGGTCAGGAACCGCACTGAGAGCTGAGGGGAATTTGTTTACTTTATGATAGAAAAGAAAAGTGAGACTAATTACTAAATCCGCACTGACCAGGCCCCTTTCGAGGTCGCTGAGGGGATGGTTTATTTACCAACAAAAAAGTAAATGTGAGACTAATTATTAGATCCACACTGACCAGGCCCCTTTCGAGGTCGCTGAGGGAATGGTTTATTTGCCAAATTGAAATTGCGGAATTGAAACTAAGCTAGCAATTAGTGTTCTACTTGCAAAATGCAAAAATTAATCTAAGCTAAAAAAAATGCAAAAAATGACAACCACCGAACACACCGCTCCCTCCAGGGGGAATGAAGAGCGGGAACTTATAGCCTCACTGATTTTATTATGATCTTTGTACAATGCTTATGGAAGTGACTTGTGACCATTCATTAGGGGGGTCACAAGCCTTTACAATGCTTTACAAAGAGTTATGAAGTAAAAATGGTGCTCCCGGGGGTCCCGGATGCTCCTAATCCGCCCAAAACGGACAGAGTTTCCTTCTATCTGTTCGTCAACCTGCATAAAACAGSGAACAAAGATGATAAAAGATGCCCAAAAAACACTTTGGAAGTGTCTTGGGTTATGAGTCAAATCCAAAAAAAAATTCTAAGTGAAATTCTAAAAATTTCAGCAAAAAGGAACTAAGGAACTCAAGCTAGAAAGCTAGTTTCCTTAGGGTCTTTTATGGCTGCTATAAAACAGAAATATCAGAGCACTTAGATTGTCAAATATGAGCTTTTAAAGACCTTTGAAGCAAAACAATTTCAAACCTTTACAATGGAAATTGAAACTAGCTAAAATTGCTTCTAACACTTTGCCGAATCTATCCTTTTTTGAGATAAAGAACTTAAGAACTTAGTAGATCTAAGCAAGTCATTATGCAAAGCAAATTATAAACTTTAATAACAGATTTCTTCTTTGCATGAAAGTAACCAAGTAACCAAAGAAATTTTTGAGAGAGTTTGAGAAAGGAAATAGAGAAAACTTGAAGTGCTTGGATCCCTAGAGCAATGGAGTCTCTTTGATGGCTAGGCAAGGATGAGAAGGCTGTCCAACTTCTTGAAGAATGAAAGATGCAAGCAAGCTCCTTCACTTCTTCTAGATAAGATGATCCTGTCTAATTCACAAAACCCTTTGCAATGAACTTCTTAAGTAAAGTGTTATCTACACAAAAGACTCAATATGGCATATTAGTTTTATCATAAACTTCACATGCATATCAAATCTTAAATGTAAATGCACAATAGAATTGAAGTATAAACTATAATCAACTCTATCCAATTTGAATAACAATATTCCTATGAATTGGACAATACTAACAAGCTATAAAGCAATGCATGAAACAAAATCACCTCATGTGAACCACATTCACCAACACAAGAGCCACAACACCATAGATCTTGACCTCCAAAGTGTTTATTCCATTAGCATAAAAGTATTACAATGATAGTATGCAGCAAGCTATTCTCTCAAAGCTCCAAGTTAGCTAAGAATGGTAGAGAGATCTCTTATTTATACAAAAATGGGTGGAGTTCCCAAGGAGGAGGGCGCATGGCATCTTCAAGGAGGGTGCACCAAGTGTTAGAAATGGGGCTGCCAAGTGTGGGAGAGTGGGTTGTCACCTCTCCACACATCCACACATGTCCAAAACAAAGGTCAAAGGGAGGAGGGTGTGCCACCTCTTGAGAGTGTGGGCTGCCACCTCAAGGGTGCGCCACCTCTCCAAGAGGGGCGCACCTCCCAAATCACATGTGCCAATATCTTCAAAGATATCAACCCAATCAATTGCCAATCAACTAGATTTTGTCTCCTTTGACTCCTTGACTTTTGCCTTTAATTTGTCTTCAATCTTGTCCCCACATATCTTTTTTATTTTTGAATTGGCTAATTTTTATTGAATTAAAATGACATTTTTGGGTTTTTGAGAATAAAATCAATTTTGAGTGATGAAAATCACTAATTTTACTCAAGTAAGTGGGTAAATAGGTAACATGGGTGCTCTAGATCCAAAAATGAGCATCCTCATGGCCTATTTGGTGCCCAAATACCACTTTTTTAATGTATCTTTATTTTTTAATTAAAAATTGCCGAATTCTGACAATTTTTAATTAACTGAAAAAAAATTAAAAAATCCTAGGGGGGACTTGGTACATTTCCATAAGACTCTAGGAGGATGTTTAGCATGGTAATATACATCAGACACTAGGCTTAGATCCATGCTCAAGCCTAACCATGAGCATATACTCCGGCTCTGGAGGGATTGAGTGAAAAAACTCATAAATTATAAATCGCCTAAAAAACGGCAAAATATAATTAGTAAGTGAAAAAAACACTCCAGAGTATAACTCGCGCTTAGGACTTAAGGTGGCTAAGACCTTTTACAAGTTCACCATCCAAACACCTCTTATTACAATTTTTATGGAAAATGCAGAGTAACAGGGTGGTCTTTACGACCGGCTGAACTTCTGAACTCTGAATTTTGAACAAGTGATGTTCAAACTTTGGCGGCTCGCTGGAAGTCCATCTCAGTGCAACTTTGATGGATAACAGGGCTGATTGTTTTCAGCATATGGGGGATTTTCATAAAAATTAAAGTGCAGAAATCTTTCAACCATTAATATCTTCAGCTCTTATCCAAATTATGCATGAAAATCCCACTGGATGGTGTGCTTTGGGAGCTGTAATTTATTTTAGGCAGTGGCATGTTCAATCCTTGATGTATGGCAGAAATTTCCAGCCACCCAAAAGATGGCAGCAAGCCCTAAATCATGAGCTGGTGTATTTTTTCAAATCTGAATTTTGTCTCATACTTCATGTGCATGTGTGATAAAGGACAACAAAGAAGAGCTTCACTGTAATTGCAGATTTTGGTTGGACCCACTTTCTAAACCATTAATGCTTGAGGGCATGATGGATGTTTTTCATGGCAGCGAAGGAGGTCAATTGGTGGAGCATGTAGATCAGCCTTTTGAGAGGCACATGATGGCCCATGAGGATATTTTATGGAATGATGATGGGATGACATATTCATTTAACATATTTTATATCATCCTATCCACCAATGGATAGAACAAGCATGTGGCAGCACACACTTACCTTGTGATGATTTTTGTGTTTTCTATCATTTGCATGACCTCACTTCATTTTTCAGCCTTACTATGATGAAGATTCCAACACATGTTTACAAGGTGTTGGACATATCTTTGTTTTGGTTCATTCTCAAACACAAGGGAAGACCTCATGGTATTGATAAGATGCTAGCATGGCTGCATTGGCTATATGATTTTACCTAGCATATGCATCCTCTTATGTTACAGTGGGGTAGGAAGAATAAGCTCAATTCATGAGCATTAGATTTTAATTTCTATGTTCCTTTTGACATCTTCGCTTATGCTTACTTTGTAACACCCATTTTGAAGTATCTTGTAGCTTGAACGAGAACCTTGGATTGTAGTATGGGGTTACGAGATGAGAGTGTGGACCTATCCCGCCACATGTTCTCACCTTTTATTGGCAAGTTTTTGGCAGTGTATGCAGATTCTAGAGTTCTCAAACACCCTTCAGGAGAGTGTTTGTCCCCATATGGAGCCAATTATTACTCCTCATGTTGTATGAGGCCTCAATCCACATTGAATACCCTGCCCAAGCAAGCTGCTTACAGAGGATGTTGGCTTGATGGCCATTTGTTGCCTCTCTTGATGCCTTTTGGTTCATAATGAATCCTCTCTCAAGGCACAGAAGCACATGTTACATGTTATGAACATAAATATATATATAAAATTATATAACTAATAAATAATAATTAATAATTAATTAATTACTTAATGAAGAGACATTATAATGAAAAGATGCGTCTTTCGGCCGAGTTGACTGAGCTAACCCAAACCAGTCTGACTCGGCCCTCCTGTTGACTCAAGTGATCGGTTTAGTGCTGAACCAGCCGAGTCAAGGCATGACTCAGCCGGTTCAGCACCAAACCGGTCAACTCGATCAAGTCAAAGCTTCACTCATCCGAGTCAAGCCCTTTTCAAATGCTATTAGATCCAGGGGCTTTATTCTTCTAAGTCTTATCAGAAGGAACAGGACATGCTGAAAAGCCTTATTGGAAGAACTGTGAGATTTGGCATGAAATTGTGTTGAAGAATCTGAAGAACTGGGTGATTCACCACACCAGGTATCACAAACCTGTAGTCTCAGGTTCTGTCAGAAATGCTTATCAAGAGGATTGTGTAGTTGTTTTAGAGACCTAGCAGGCAGCAGGCTGTTAGAAGAATTGCTGAAATAGCAGTGTTGTTGGAGGTTGAAGCCGATTCAATTATGTTTTCTTATAAGTTCCATATCTGTCTCAACTCTCTATATTTACCACATACATGCAGGAGATGACGCCCCAATCAAGCAGGTTCAGGAAGCCACGATCTATCAAGGCAATATTAAAACTTAAACTCAACAACAGTAGTAAAACATTTTATTAAGCAGTATATTCAACAATGAATGGAAGGCTATAAGCCCACATGTAAAAGAAGAACTAAGATATAAACCCAGTGAAAAATGGATAGGGAAAGTTGAAACCTAGTCAACATGGCTAATTCGGCACAGTCAATCACGTGGACATTACATCATACATGGTATATACAATGTACATGAGTAGACTTTGCATATTTGGTGTCTAATGGTTTGGAATCTTTAAAATAAATTATTTTAATTAAATTTAAAAAAATTCTGATTTTTTTAGTAAAACCAAGTCATTGGAATCAAATCAGTCCGAGTCAGAGTTGACCCTCAGACAATTCTGAGGGCGAGTCCAATTTTTAAAACATTAGTTCACCCTGGATAGAAACACTAGGGTCCTTCATCTTAAACACGAAGAAGAAGTTTTTGATGTTTTCCTACAAGAAGAAGAAGATAGCGTTACAAGACATTAAATTGGATTCAGATCCAGTAATATCAGAAGATATTAAAGATATCTCAAAGATTATCCTTCAAGCTAATCAGAAAATAGAACAAAAAGTACAAAAAGAAATCAACCAAGCTATCACAAATAAAAACAAAGAAATTTCTCACTTAAAAGAACACAGTCAAAAACTGCTTGCACAGATCAAGAAGTCAAAGGATACAAAACAGAGCGTTCAAAAATTAGAACAAGAAAAGGACAATCTCGAGAAGAGACTATCAAAAAAAATGATGAAAGTTCTCGTTTGAAGAACCTTAATCAAGGGTTAGTAAAACAAATCATAAAGTTAAAAGAGAAGAAACTTGGAAACCCTAACATTAAAAATATCGACAAATCAGATAATGAAGAAAATTCAAGTCTAAAGAATCATAATCAAAACTTACTCACACAAATCAAGAAACTTAAGAATGATAAGAAGTCATTGGAAAATAAGTTACAACAACTTATCAAGAAGGAAGCATCGAGATCTTCATATTTAAAAACCCAAGTTGTGGAAAAAGGAACAAATACAGATCCAATCCACATCACAACTCAAGAAGATGCCAACCGAGTTGAAGAAGAGACATATAGGGATGTTGGTGTACAAACAATGGAAACTCCCAGTATACTTACTAATAGAAGTTCATCAATTAACAAAGCAACATCAATGCATGCAAAAAATAAAACTCTGAAAGTAAAACAAGAAAACGCTACAAGTACGATAAGGGAAAGCCATGCTACCAAGACACCTTATCGACATCCCAATCACAAGAGAAGACACTTTAACTAGTTGAAATATCAACATTGCTCAGAATGAACACAATTGTCCTATTGTCCGAAGAATATTGATGTCGGTACAATTCAATCTCATAAATACAATTCATCTTGTCAATCTGATAAGTGCAGTGTTCCGCAAAAGATCAAATTAGGTTGATCAGATCCTTTTACAGTTCGTCAAGACTGCTCAACACTTAGAAATTTGTGTAAACTTGTAATGAGAATAATCTGAAGATGCTTATTTATAACAGAAACCTACATCTAAGAGCAACCACATAAGACAAAAACTGCAACTCTGTTTTTATTAATTTTACAGGACAATACATACAACAAATGCAAGAGATCTCTTCTCTCTAAATTTGTACTCTGTCCTATCAACCCAAAACTGTACAAATCTGCCCCGAGCCATACAGTACAGTCTTGTTGCTTTCATATTGAGCGATAGACGGAAAGTGGAAATGGGTTCTACCTTCCTTGTGGAGAATCGACTCTAACTCGATTGAGTAATGCGTCCCAAATCTGAGTGAATGCAACGCTAACTTGTGTTGATTTTTTCATAAGCTGGGTTAAGCTTGTAGTTCATTTAATTTCATCATGTCTTAACCATAAACAAGAATGTTGCAGCAACCAAGATCACAAGAAGAAACACCATGCACAAGAACACAAGATATATCCTGGGAAACCCTTCACAAACAAGGGAGAAAAACCCAGCCAAATCCTTTGCTATATTCTTCAAGAGAAAGACCTTTCACCACCAAGAATGACTTACACACAAGAGGGTGCTTAAGCCCTAGAACACTAGTGCCCAAGAGAGGGGCGCACCTTTGCCAAAGAGAAGTACTTGCTGAAATTTCTAAAACATATGAGAAGGATATGATTCTACAATGGAGAATCATCTCCTACTTATATTAGACTTTGACTAATTAACAAGGGCTTCTATTGGCACAACAGGGCCAACCTCTCTAAGTCAAATATACTTATTATTATATTTATTATTATTATGTTAATCATATACTTATTATATTTATGTTAATCATATACTTATCATTATACTTATTATATTTATGTTAATCATATTAACATAGGGCCGACCTGTACCCTTTACACAATAACTAGGGTTACAGGTAGGTTTGACTCTTGAACAATATATAGCAAAGGATCTGATACACCCACTAGTGCTCATCCACTAGGGGCACATCTACAGGGATGCAATGGACCTGTTTCACTGCATTACACAGATGAAGCAGGTCTTCACACGTTCACCTGTGCTCGTCCACAGGCACGTCCACTCTACAGATCTGCTTTCCCATTGCCACTAACAGGAGAATCATCTGGAGTCTTCTCATCAACTCTGCTGCTCAGAGGAGGCCATCGCATCATCTTTATTTTCTATTCACATGATGATGTGCCCAACACTTTTGGGATTTCCCACATTCACCTTGTGCTCAGCCACAGGCACGTCCTAACTCAACAGATCGCTTTTCACCCGGATAATCATCTGGAGTTCTTCTCACTAACGTCACGGAGGAGGTCATCTCTACGTTCCTGACTCTATCCCAGGCAGGAACCACGAACCCTTCATAGGGGCTTTCTCTCAGGTTTGTAAGCTAAGAGAAAGACTTCACATAGCTGTTATGTTCCACATCTCACAGGTTTGTAAGCTGGAGGATGTCTCCCATAGCTGCATTCATCAACAACTTGGTCGATTCACTCCCTCTTCTCCATACCAGACCGTACGATGGTATGGCTCTGACCTTCCTTGCTCTCTCTCGATTCTCTTATGAAAAATGAATAATCTCAAATCTAGAGTCGGGTTGCTTTTATATTTTAGGGAGAATCCGTGTGAGAGAAGGGAGATAAATCTTAGCCATCAGATCTCATCTTAGATTGATGGCTGGGATGTAACCTCTTAGTCGAGATAACTTTACTTTTTCTCAACTTAGAGAACCTATCCTCACTAAAGCAAATTTAACACTCCCTCTTAGTGAGGAAAGGGTTCTCAATCATTCCTAGCCTTTCTCTGAAGTGCTCAAATTTCCCTTTTGACTGAATTTTGATAAATATATATGCAATATGCTCATTAGTAGAGATGTATTGGAGCTTTATTGCTCCCTTTTGTACCATGTCTCGGATAAAGTGATATCGGATCTCAATATGCTTTGATCTGTCATGAAAAACTAGGTTTTCTGAGAGCTTGATGCAGCTCTGATTATCACATTATATTATGGTAGGATCTACTTCTATAGTAAAAAGGTCAACAAGCATCTTCCGAAGCCAAAGAGCTTCACAGCTTGCTTGACTTGTTGCCATGTACTCGGCCTCTGCAGAACTAAGAGCTACATAATTTTGTTTACTACTATACCAAGAGATCACGCCTGACCCCAGACCAAAACAACAACCGGATGTACTCTTCCGATCAACTACACTTCCTGCCCAGTGTGAATCAGAGTATCCTACCAAAACTGATATGATCCCCTTCACATACTGAAGTCCATACTCTATGGTACCTTTCAAGTATCTAAGGATATGTTTGGTTGCAATCCAATGCACTCTACGAGAATCCACCATATGTTGGATGAGAGTATTTACTGCAAAACAAATATCAGGTCTAGTGTTCACTGTTATCCCCCAGTTTAGGGATAACTAAGGAGATTATGTCTCGAGGCCCATAGGTCCTAGATATGGAGTACCGAGAGCCAGATCGACTTGAGCATGGCCCTGAAGGGCCCATATTTTCATTCTTCAACGCCTCCACTTTGTCAACAGCAGCAACATCCGTCACCTCGGCCTGGTACTGTGGCAGAGATGGATCTTGCTCCATGAGGTAATGAGTCTGGGTATCATGGTATGTGTTACTCTGATCCTCAAAACTTTTGAATATGTGCATTCAACTCTTTTTGCTTCTAACAGATGCTTGGATCTTATACCTCTCCACTTGACCATATCTAAGGGAAATGACAAGATGCCCTAGTAAGCTGGTACCCATAGGTTTTGAGTTGCCACTGGGGGATTCATGAGAAGCAATCGTCCGCTCCCACCATACTTACCACTTTCCATCTTTCTCGCGCTCATCCACCCCATTACACTGGTCTGAGCATTGGGTTGGCCAAATATTTAAGGGTTGTACCTTACACTGTGGGAAGAAGGGGCTAAAGGCCTAGAGGGTAAAAGTAGTTGGCAAAAGATCCTCAAGTACCATTCCCTAGGTGCTTGCTTGAGTCCGTACAAAGCTTTCTTCAACCTGCAAACATGGGACTCCCTCCCATGTACCTCAAAACCCTGAGGTTGCTCTATGTATACCTCTTCCTCCATCACACCATTAAGGAATGTTGTCTTTGTTGATGTTTTGGTAGCTGTGGGAGGTATTCCCTCCTAGACAACTTTTATTAGAGAAGACGAAGATTCTGAGAAGTCAAAGGAAGACCATTGAACAGTTGAAGAACACCCCAAAAAAGAATAAAGTGAAATAGAAGACCACATAAGATAAGTCGGCCCACAGAAAATAATAATAAAGTGGAAATATAATTTGCAGGGAGAGAAGTCGGCCCACATAAATAATAAAGTAAAATTGAAGACCCAGAATAAGGCCCTAGACAAGCGCCCAGATTAGTATAAATACAAGTCTGGGTCAGTTCAATTGTACAGTCAACCAGTTCTCCTTTTGGAGTGCGCACTAGGCAGCTACAACTGCAGTTACAGCAATTTCGATATTTCTGGTCTTTGGTTCTCTTGGAAAGTATACCCCACTTGGGGAAGGATATTCTTGGTGGTTCTTGGTGATTTCTCTTGTACGCTACCTATGGAGGAGTTGCGCTAAGGTTGTGTGGTGTTGCTCAATTCCTTTGTGCCAGATATCAATTGCAGTAGCAATAACAGTTGCAGTAGCAGTAACAGTTACAGTAGCAGTTGCAGTTACCAATTACCAGAGGCGTCAGCTCTGTGGTGCCAGTTCTAGTTATGCGCCTATCTTGGTGCCATCTCTCTAGTTTGCTATCTTGGTGCCAGTTCTATGGTGTTGATCAGTTGTCTACCCTCGTTAGGGTTTGACAAGAAGAAGAGATAAGTATTTGTTATCAGGGTTCTTCATTGTTGGTTCGCTCTTGTGATTAGAGCTTGTTCATGGTTGTATAGGAATATTCTCTCTAAGAAAAGTTGGTTGGGTTTTTCCTTGAGTTTGGGGTTTTCCCAGGCTAAATCTTTGTGTGTTCTTGTGTTTGTTTATCTACTGCTTATATATTTCAGTATACGATTATTGAATGTTAAAAGAAGATAAAAAAGTTATGGTAAATCTAATGTTAACGAAACTAATGAAAATCTAACAGTCTTCACATCCATCTGATGTATCCTCCACCCCATAAACGAAGCAAGAGAAATAACAACCCTGATAGAAGTATACCTAGCAACTGGAGCAAAAGTCTCATGATAGTCCACTCCCTCTTTCTGGGAGAACTCTCTCGCCACGAACCTCGCCTTGTACTTCTCGATGCTACCATCTACAGCATGCTTGATCTTATAGATCCACTTGGAAGTCAGCACAGACTTCCCCTCTGGTCTAGAAACTATGCCCCACACATTACTCTTCATGATGGTCTGATACTCCTCCATCATGGCATGCTTCCAAACCTGTTGGCTTGTTGTCTCCTCAAAACTGGAAGTCTCGGAATCAATGATGGTACTCATAAGCACCACATAGCTCAAAAACCTCGGCAGAGGCCTGCTCTCCCTAAAAGTGCCCCTGGGTGTCGCATGCCTCTCTGCATCTCTCAAACTATCCTTAAGCCATCTAGGCCTCGTGTCCTCGTCATTAAGTGGGTCTACTGGATCCACTGACTCCTCCTCGTGGTCTAAAGGCAGGACCCCTGTACTGGATGGACCTATTGTCTCCTCAACCTTCAAAGCCTCCTACTCTTCACCATCTGCCTCTGTTGTGGTCTCTCGAGACCTCCTTAAAGCCAACTCTTCCTCAAATCTGACATCTTGACTAGCCTCAATCTGTTGCTTTCATGGAATGTAAATTCGGTAGGCCTTCGAAGTATCCCACAAACATTCCCTTCCTTCCAGAAGGTTCTAACTTTGTCCTCTTTTCCTTAGGAACATGGATGTAAACTAGACAACCAAAGATCGTCAAATGCCCTATATCTCGTCTCCATCTTGTGAATGCTTCCTCAGAAGTCTTGTCCTCCAATATCCTATGAAGACTCTTGTTCAGAACATAGATTGTCGTGTTACACGCCTCTACCCAAAGCAACATAGGTAGATCTTGGTCATGCAACATCGCTTTGGCAACCTCAACTATGGTTTGATTCTTCCTCTCTGCAACCCCATTATGTTGTGGGTTGAAAGGCACTGTCATATTGATCCCTGCCTCCTTGCAGAAATCCCTGAAGTCATTGGAGGTGTACTCGTCCCCGTTATCTGACCTCAAGACCGTGATCTTCTTCCTAGTCTTATTCTCCACCAAAGCGTTGAACTCCCTGAATCGACTGAAGACCTCATCCTTGGTCTTCATGGAGAAGATGCATGTCCTCTAGGAATAATCATCAATGAAGGTCACATAATACAAGTAACCACTTGAAGATGGAAATGGCATCAATCCACACATATCTAAATGTACTAGATCCAAGATCCCCTAGGACCTACTATCACTGCTCGAAAAAGCAGCCTTGCATTATTGCCAAGTGCACAACCCCTACATACACCCAGTGCTCTGCTCCAAACTCTAGAAGACCTGTAACCATCTTCCTCAACATTGGAAAAGCCTTGAAATGCAAGTGTCCCAACCTCCTGTGCCAAAGCTCACATATATTATCACTGTCATGTACCAAGGCCTGGGCTCCTTGTCCTGTCAACTTGTAAAGGCCATCATGAACACCAATGATCCCTGTTGAATCAATGCTCAATCCTCTCGGCCATGCAAGAACCTGTCCACCTGAGAATGCTACTGCATACCCTCTTTCCTCCATAGTTGAGATAGAAAGTAGGTTTTTCTTCAATCCTGGCACATACAACACATCACTCATCCTAAAAGGCTTCCCAGCCTCTAGCTGAAACGAAGTTGTCCCAACTCCCTTGACTGCATACTTGGCATTATCACTAAGCTTCACCTGCAATCCCGAGTCGTCCTCTGACAAACTGGTGAGTGACCCCCATGATCCTATCATATGACAAGAAGCTCCGCTATCCACCAACCATGTCTCACTATAGGAAACTATACCAGAAAGGGCGGAGACCAATAAGAACTCCCTTTGAAACCTGTCTGCAACCTCATCCACCTTTGTTAATAAAGTTTGTTGCTTCCCTTTCCCTTTCTTCGGCTGAAGACACTGTGAAGCATAGTGGCCTTGCTTATGACAAGCAAAGTACTTGACCTTACTAAGGTCCTTCTTCTTCCCTTGCTCTACAGATGCCTCTCTCCCTGTGTTCTTATTCCGAGAACCTTTTAATTTGCCCTTTCTTGCGTGAACACCTAGGGCTCGGTTCTCATCATCACTACCTCTCTGCTTGCCCTTCCTGGACTCTATCTGAGCCTCCTCCTAGATGCAATCGATCCACAGTCTGTCAAATGGTAGCAACTTCTTTCGTGCACAAATCCCCTACACAAATGGTTCCCAAGACCTGGGAAAACCATTCAATACCACATTCACCAACTCTGTGTCATCAATTGCCTCACCAATGGCTACAAGTTGATCACGAATCTGAGTGATCCTCATGAAGTAGCTAGCAACTGTATCTGATTTGGACATTTCAATAGATCGAAGCTTATGCCTCAAAATCAACTTCCACTTTGTGTTCCCTCTTTGGTACAAGCCCACCAAAGCATCATAGATATCCTTTATTGTATTCTTCTCGAAAATATGAGGAATCAAGTGATCCTTCACAAAATCCAACAACACCCACTTGGCCTTCACTTCCTTCTTCTTATGAGTTGCCAATTCCTGTGGATCGTTAGGATCTAGAATCACCATATCGATGTAATCTTTGAGATCATTCTCTTCCAAGAGCAAAAGAATCCTAGCCTTCCAGGCCCGGAAATTTGTGGCCCCCTCCAACTTGTCCTTAACTCTTAGAGTGCCCACCATTGTGTCCAAACCAATGTTGTAAATATTGTCTCGGGGAAAGTATCGGCGAGGGTCTGAAATGTAATTTCTCGGTGACATTGGTGGAAAATATCGAAATATCTCAAAAATTGTCACAAGACCTCAAAAAAATACAAAAATACTCATTTTTTCAATTTTTTAAACATCTAAAAGCAACAACAACATAAAATAGACACATTGCTACATAAATATGAAAATACAACTAATACAACTATGCATATGATGTCAAGTGGTCACATATCGTTACTAAACTGAAAATTATGAAACATGTTGTTGATAGGATGATGCAAAATCACATCAAATGATCAAAATAAATGTATCTCATGAGATGAATCATCATGAGGCATCTAGATACTAAATGATACATAATAAAATGAAAATGATAGATCATAGGAATCCAAATCATCGTTGATTCCCTCTAACTCTTTTACGAGTAAAGGGCACCATTCTTCCTCGGGAAGCAGTAGGTGGTTGTGGAGGTACTCGAGATGAGCTTGGAGTGGAAGCTCCAGCTAGTCCAACTACTCCACCTGAGGTGGAAGGTTATGGGGATGAGGTCCCAACGAAGCCAAGTCCAACTGCAGGTCTGACTCCCCATGGAGGTGGTGCCGGCATTGGCTGCATCGAAAGATCAATCTCCTCCTCAATCTTTGTATCTACTGGAAGTGGAACATCCTCCTCCTCCTCCTCCTTCGTTGTCGCCTCCTCCCCCAAATCATCTACATGTTCCTCCTCCTCCAACCACTCCAGTGCCTCCTCCATCTCAGGCTCCTCAATCTCCACCCCCCACTAACTAGTGGTGTCAATGTTATCCCAATGAGATGCCCTCTATGTCAGGTTCTTTGTCAAGTTGCTTCACCCATAGACTTAGATTGTAGTAGGCATATACAAAGTCATTAAGGTGTTGGGTACCTAACCTATATGAACATTGAGGACCATAGTTAGTGATGGTAAATTGTAGTAAATTAAAATTAAAAATTAAAAAATATATAAACAATTTAAATTTTGATTGTTGCATTTTTTCACATTTCTAACTTGTTGCACTTATTAGAGTGTATCTTTTCAAAGACACTCCAATTGCACTCACACCCTGAAGAACTGCAAGTTTGACTAAGCACCCAAACCGCAAGTTTCTGTAGCTCTAGAAGCTTTCCACCATAGTGTTTCCACCAGACATCTACAATGAATAAAATGAAAGGAAGACAATGAATTATATTCCGATCAAGTAATAAATGTCAAATATAACATATAGAAAGGAAGAAACAAAATTTGAAATTGAATCTTACCTAGTATCCTTGTGGTCCTCTCTTGGACACTCATATCATTGCCCAAAATCCCGGATGCCATCCTATATATCTCATTATGTTTAGAAATCTATGAGTGTTCAGTTGGAGTCAGCACCATCCTCTGAACACACTGGAGAAAACCATCAATGACCGCACCATCAAAATTCAATCCACAAGCATAAGTGAATGCAGGATTGAGGTAGAGTCATGTTGCATGCATGGGACGATGGAGAATTTTATTCCATCGCTCATCAATCACACCCCATATATGAGCTCTCTTGGTGAGTTCTTCCTCCCCCTTGTCCTCATAGTACCAGTTGATAGCTTCCTTGGCCCTATCCATGGCCTCATACAAGTAGCCCATTGCGGACTTCTCACCATCAACCAATCGAAGAACCTTTACCAAAGGTTCACTAATGGTACATACCTCACCTACTCCACTCCAAAATCTTTGGTCACATCTCACAAGTGGGCTATGGCTTGCCCATCTTGTTTGGTGCTATAGACACAAGCAACCCACTCATCAGAAAGAAACATTCTTTGTAACTCCAACATACTCTTGAGGAGCAACTGAAGAAAAACGAAGTTGGTGATGAAACGTGTGATCGCGGGACACACCAACTCTCTGTTCCCTATGAACCAACTCATGAGTGAAAGAACAAATGTGTGATTATATATATATATATATTGTCACACTCCAAGTTCAATCAATGATTTTCTTGATCCAAAGAAGTTTGCCCATGTCCTCTAGCATCAAATCAATGCAATGGATGGCACAAGGACTCTGGTACAACGATGGATACCTCTCCATAAGCATCCTCCCAACATCAGCATAATTAGCAGCATCGTCTGTGATGACTTGGACAACATACTGCGGGACTATCTCTCAGATAAAGCCATCCAACAACTCACATAATAATTGTGCATCTTTTGTATATGAACTTGCATCAACACTTTTGACAAACATTGTCCCCTTGGGACAATTAACCAAGAAGTTTAGAATTGACCTGCCATTCCCATCAATCCACCCATTTGACATCACAGTGCATCCGGTCATCTTCCATGTTTCCTTGAGTTGAGCTAATCTTTGTGTGCAATTGGCCTTTCCCCTTGAAGGAGACACCCTCTCAAATCATGATAGGAAGGGCCCCCATACCCTGGCCCAACAATATCAACAGCTTCAAACATGGAATGGTAGAAGGGGTTCTTGGCAATGTTAAAAGGTATATCACTCCAAAGAAAACATTTGGCCACAAGCTTATCGGCCTGCTCCTCCTCTTTCTTTTTAATCATTGACCGAGTAGAAGGTTTGCCCCCAGGTGTTGACCTCAGCAAAAAGAAAGGTGAGGTTGATGAGCGGACTGTAGAAGTTGAGGGCCCTGTTGCTGAGGAGTGCGATTGTGGTCCCCCCTGGAGGCACTTGTTCCAATGTTTCTACCTACAAATTCATTTTTGCAAGCCTCCTTCGCACCCCTCTTATTAGCCATCTCAATGATTACTTGGTTTGCAATACGCATAATTTTTGGGTTAGTATTGTCACAAGGACCCACATAAAACCCACTAATTTGGGCAAGGTGGTACTTCAAGTGGCTAATTCCTCCAAAAAAAAATTTGCCACAAAGATTGCATATCAATATTTGTCTATTGGGAAGTTCTACTAGTTCACCATACACCCATATTGGATCCAATGGCTTCGACATTTTGTTTAGGTAAAAATGTTAAACCTATGGCACAAAAAAAACCAAAATAAACACATGATAATGCAAATCTTAAATAATGAGAGCTAGATGAATGTGAAACGATTGAATCTTCCATTCAAAAACAACAAGAAGAGGCCCATTGCAAACCCTATCCTAAGTCTAGAAAAACAAACAAATGAAAGAAAAACGTTTTATACATACCTGGAAATCTTGATGGTTTGAATCCCCACTCCATGATCTCTCCACTAATGGCAACAAGATCCTTGACTTTCTCCTTCTTGGACATATGCACAATGTTCTCTCACACCTCTGTAGATCTCTCACACTCTTGCAATCAAACAATGAAAAGAAAAAACCCCACCCGCGACCTTAAAACCCAACTCCGGTGTACTTTTTCGTGATTTAAAACAACAGGCCGATATTTTATGTCGACTTGCGATATATTCCTAAAGTGTCGTGATATATTGAATGTGTCATGACATATTCAATATATCGAAAATCGCGCGATATTTTAATCTGATATATCGAACACAAATCTACAGCAACTTGTGTCTCAAGAAGATGCTTCTCTCTCTAGAGCCTAAGCTATGATATCATGTCATTGTGACCCCCTCCAACCTATCCTCAACTCTAAGAGTGTCCACCATTGTGTCCAAACAAGAACACAAATCTGCAGCAATTTGTGTCTCAAGAAGATGCTTCTCTCTCTAGAGCCTAAGGTCTGATACCATGTCAAATTTTAGGCATTCAATGCATTCAATTTCAGATCTGAAAATTACTTCCAAGTGACCTCAAACAGTAAACTAAGGCTATTATCAATGAATAATTTTACACTAAAATTATGACGGAAAATTATAGGGGAAGCACAAAGATCAGAGAGAAATCATTCATGCACATGAGACACACAAATTTTCTCAAAAATAATTTCAAATTGAGTATCCCAAGGACAAAATAGTCCTCTCAGAGAAGTTACAACTTCAACAAAAATTCTGGAAAACTTCCAATGTACAAATCTGTTGTACCCTATTGATGGCATAGTCATACCTGGTTGACATCACGACCGTACGGTTGAGTCAGCCCTGCAGTTCGCATGTCCAACCAGCGGTTGTATGGCCCACACGTGTGACTATCCCACCGTTGACCTGCGGCTACTGTACGGTCCACACGTGTGGTACGGCCTGCAATTAATGCGACGTACGGATCTCACATGTGCAGCCTCTTCCTCCTCTCTACTCACACATGCGGCTACTCTTCCTTGGCTGGAAAACTGGGAAAGAAATACCAGAAACCCAAGATCAGATTTGCCCAAGTGATGAATTTCCTTGCTGAAATTTGCCCCCTCAATCCTCTTGGCAAGAGTGTTCACTCACTCATGCCAAAGACATGATGACAAAATAAGATGTGTGGTACCTCCTCACATTTCCTCTCCTTTTATAGGAGTCTAAGACTCAAGAGTGAGTTTAGGAGACCCTTCTAAACTCAACATTAAATTAGAATTGTTTATTCCTCCAAGTGGGTGCCAAGCCCCAACAATAACAATTCCAAGCCCTAGCACCACATAAAAGGGGTTTTCACAAAATAAAAATGCAATGTGAGTGCCAACAAAGATTCCCACATGCCTGACACCAAGGCCAATGTGAGAATACATACCCGATGCTACAAAAACATCAACAACATGGTCAACGAAGCTCAATTTTAAGGGGCGATTTGCACAAGGAAAGAATAAGTGGCAACCCCACTTATTTGTCCCTTTATTTTATTATGTATCATGGACTTGTCTTTGGAGGTTGTTAGGAGAAATTATATTTTATATTTCCCTAGGAGAGATCATGGAACTAAACTTTGTTTAATATTATTTTATTGTTAAGGGTTTTGAGCTCAATCTCTATATAAAAGAAGCTCCCTCACTTGTAATGGCTGTTGAAGGATTCAAAAAGGAACTGATTGGCTAAGTATTAAAGATCTTTTGAAGGCGATGTATGTATAAGGGTATTTTTTCATTTGAGGTTCTTCATTTAGCATCCATATCAATGTTTCTATTGGCTGGAAATTACAAATAATTGCTGCTACAAAGGAATTTGATTCAATGGAAAAATCTGTCATCTAAAGAAGGGCATTGATTGAAGTGCTTCATAGCCTTTCCCTCGCTGATTTTTGTCATTAAACTAGTTAATTTGCTGCTGCCATTTCAGTGGAATGGTAGGGCAGATTTCTGGTAGTTAGCAAGATCACCCCTTCGTTGTTTTCCATGTGTATTTGAGGAGTAGGAGCACCTTTGGAAGGGTCCTCCCTAGCTAATTTTCTACAAATCTAAAATAGCATTCATAGATAGATCCTAGCATGTTGTAGCAGTGTTGTCTATCATTCCCATCCACATATATTTGAAACCTCTAAATACAGTTTGACTCCATTCACCCTAAGTTGATGTTTGGCACTAGTCTCCCTCTCAACCACCCAAAAAAATATATAAACAAAAACCCTTTTTATTTTTCTGTCTCCTAAATCTGAGACAAACCCTAAGTTTACATCATAAATCAGATTTAGTTGTCTACGGATTCCCCCTTATGCTGGAGGAGAGCCAACCTAATGAAACTGAAAGAGTTACAATGATGACATTGGGTAGCCCTTCTACAATGCCCCTATGGTTTCACTTGTGTTTTAGGGTGTTGCCACTTAAAGTGAAGTTATGGGAGGCAACACGCCTCAATTAAATTTAGACATGAGTGAATACATAATCTAGAGCTAACAACCTGCAGAGACATGCAAGCAGCAAAGTTTTCCATTATAGGGAAGATCCACAATGCAAATTGAAGAAAGATACAAAAAAATGTATTTATGCCCACAAACGAATGAAATGGGCCAATGGAACTCAAAGGAACAAGCAACAATAATAGCACTAGAAGGAGTGACTAAAGCACCCCCCCACCTAAGAAAACCACAAAAAAAAGTAAGGACGTCAAAACAATATCTAGAAGCTCAACCATAACAGAGTATAAAGTTAAGCATGTTCATCATGAAGCAATAAGGGAGACTCACTTTGAAACAACTATCAACTCGCAATGAGCTTTTGCTGCATCTACCAGCTCACTAGATAGTTCACTGAAACCTGCAAGCACACAAATTTCACTAGATCCTTAGACTCAGACAGAATAATCATACAGCTCAACAGATTAACAAGTAGCAGCATTTTATAGTGTTGACAAGAACACACAGTGCATAGGCAGTAAATTTAATTCTATCCTTGAACTTGAGCACCCCGAATATCATTATAGGAGTAAAAGATATCATGAAAGATACTTTATTGCTGCTGTAAGAAGTCTGGTGCTACAGATGAAAGAACTATTCATATTAGAAAAAAATGAATTTTCTAGCCTTCACATGTTTCTTTGAATCAAATCTGCCAAAAATGCCAGTCATTTACCAGTATATCGTGCCAGCACATGCAATATAAACCAAAATATGATTACAAGCAGTGCACCCGTCAACCAAACCTCGAGTCAGACCCGTCAGGTGCAGGTTGGACCAAACCATTTCAGCAGATGGTTGGGTAGACTCAGCAAGTCCTGGATTGACTCGCTGAGTCCTGTTACTATGCTTAGAAGTATAACTTTATGTGTGTTTATATTTGAAAAAGGGACTCCACTAAGCTTCATAAGCCCACTTCTCCCCTAAGCATTGGGCAGGTGTTGCATATATGTACACACACCAATCTTAGGACACTTCCATGTGAAGCTTCATGAGTTGTCGGCAATGTTGAAGAATGAAGTATTAAGCTTATATCACATAGTGGTTGACTCGACCATTTTTTTATACTCAAAGGTTGGTAGCAATAGAGATGCTGACAACCACTGCTATGACAGATGAACAATCACACGTGAAAATAATGGGAGATAGGTAAATATGAAAATGTTGTAGAAATTGTACAGAGAAAGAAACAAATTTACAACAGATGACCCAACGCAAACAATCAGACCAAAAAATTATTGCATGTGCAGTAAAATAAGCGAATTGTGAAAACAATGAACATACGTAGAAAAACATGAACTAGATAAAAACAGAAGAAAAATATGTTTGATCCAAAGATACTTCTATGCAACATATTCAGTTCCAAGTTCAATTTGCAGAAGAAAAAAACTCCTTTGAAATTTCACCTCATGCCTTTGAAATCACATGTTACAACTTACAACCCATGACTCCTTGGTTTTGACAAATATTGCATTCAACAAGGTCAACCACAGGTAGCTCACTTCAAATGTTAAAAATGTGAGGCATTGCCTGAACATTAGATTTCAGAATCATACAAATTATAACATTCTATTTTATAAGCAAGTTAAATTTTATTCAAGGTTGTCGTTGTTGATCAATGAAGCTCTTGCACCTAGATCTGCAAGAAGACCAATCAGCAAGGTGCATTTGGGGATGCTCAATGCATTTGTATTCTAATAATATCCTCTCTAAACATTTACTTGCTAAATATTTACAAACAATGGAAGCCCATCATCCTTGGCCCAACCATAGGAGACATACGAAGAACATTCCGAATTAAAATATACTTGCCAGCATGTTCTTAAGTTTCTTGTTGGCAAAGGATAGACCAGGGCTTGGCAGTTAGAGCTCATAGTTGTGGGGGAAGGCAATAGGGGCAGTGCATGGGAATTGGCTATCCAGATTTCCTACACTGTTCACTACAGGTACAATGCCAGTCATCTTGTGTTTTTGAAATGATGTATGCAACATGATTTACTAAATGAATACATTTTTTTAGGAGACAAATAAAACAATATAATCTTATTCCAGGTCATGAATGTTATAATTCACTAACTGTGGAACAGAAAATTACAGCCATAAAAGAAAATAAGCAAACGTCAAGCTGATCCATTCAACTACAGACATCCATGCTTATGGTTAAATAACTTAGAATTACCTGCTTCTGGACTGGATGCTTGGCTGACTTGTAATGCACACTTTGCAGCAAGCCTTGCTGACCTTGCTTCAAATGCCTCCAACACAACTGAAGGCTTCAGCCAATCCTCAGCTGTAATTTACAAATTTCAAACTCAGAAAAATTAAGTATCAAATATTGCTAAAATAAAAGAAATCCTACAATCTTCACAGGACAAGTTCTAAATAGTAGAAACTAGTACTACAAAGAAAAGCATTCCATGTCATACATATTTATGTACGTATGCATATATGTATGTCTAAGCATAAGCTAATTAACAGATAGAAAACATATATTTGCAACATCACAAACAGGAAGGGAGCCTGCTGCATACAGGACGTGTATGTATATAACTAGTGATGTAAAGTGATTAATATGTGATATATATAAATCCTTGTATCCATTTTCAGACAGTTTGAGTCATTTGCACCTTGATGGCATTTCTCAATATGGTAAACACTCAGGTTGACTATTGAGCCCTTCAAAATACAGTACTTAATATCTATGTTACCGGATCGATCTGGTCTGAACGCTGGACCCACAGATCCGCGTTTCAGATCCGGATCCGGATCCGGATCCGCCCAGAAACGGGTGGGAACCGCCACGTAGACATTTCTGTTTGCAGAGGAAACGGATCCGGAGAAGAGGAGACGGATCCCGAGGAAACCGACCCCACACTCGCACGGATCCAAGGAAAGTCAATGTCGTTTTATGTCTTTTTAGGTTTTTGGAAACTGTGCATAGTGCAGTCAGCAGGTCACGGGTAGTGGAAACTGTGGTCAGCGGATACGAGCAGCCAGGCGCACGAGCAGTTGAAGCTTGACTGCTGCTTGAGTATTTTAATTTACGATTTAGTTTAGTGTTTAAACTTAGTTTAGTWTTAGTATTTAATTTAGTWTAGTTTTAGTATTTAATTTAGTTTTAATTTTRATTTAGTTTAGTTTAGTTTTAATTTAGTTTAGTTTAGTTTAATTTAGTTGTAATTTTARTTTAGTTTAGTTTTAATTTTAATTTAGTAATTAGTTTAATTTAGTTTTAGTATTTAATTTAGTTTTAATTTAGTTTAGTATTTAGTTTTGTATTTAGTTTAGTTTTAATTTATTTTAGTATTTAGTTTAGTTTTTAGTTTTATTTTATTTTAATTTAGTTTAGTAGTAGTTTAAACTTGTATCAGTTCTAGTGTTATATTTCTAATGTATCAGCTCGAATGTTATATTTCTAATGTATCGGTTCTAATGTTTTATTTCAGTCTACATAATTACAAATTATCTAATGATATCAGTTCTAATATTGTGATTCATGAATGTTTTTCATTCTTAACTTTGAATATATTTTTAAAAAATACTAATATTATTATAATTTTTGTACGTGGCGTTTCCCCGCCGTATCCGGATCCTGGCTTTTCAAAAATCTGACGGATCCGGATCCGTATCCGTTTCCGTTTCTTGGTAACATAGCTTAATATATGTAAACCTTAGGTTGATTGTGAACCCTTTGGTCCCGACCAATGTTGAAAAAGTCGGCATCGGAAAAAGTTGGCGAGGGTCCGGAAAACATCATTACGGAAAAAATCGGGAAAAAATCTTAAAACCACGACAAACATTAAAAAATACAAAATATATTCATTTTTTTCAAAATCTTAAACATTTAAAGCAACAACAACATCAGATAAACACATTGGCACATAAATATGGAGAAAGCACCTAAGTCACAGGGTTCGCCGAACCTAACGCTTGAAGTTCGAAATTTGGCGAACCCCATTAAAAAATTGAGGTTCGTTCAGATTCGTCGACCTTAAAGCCGAACCTAATACTGAACCCAAACGAATTTGAATCCATGCCGGAATTCGAAGTTCAAGACAAACCTAAAGCCGAACCTCATCCAAACCTTATAGGAAAATTCGAAACTGAATCGAACCTAATCGTTGTCGAACCCAAACCATGTGACTTAGGAAAACACTGTTCAAAAACTGATGAATGTTGGTAAATTTAAAAATTTGCAGCATACAACCAACATACCAATACATCTTGCATATATGAGGATCATTGAAAGTGAGACAATCAAAGAGAGAACACAAGTATACCCTGGGAAACCCTCTTGGGGTAGAAAACCGAGCCAAAACTTCTCTTTAGATTCTTCAACAAAGTACAATACCAGTACAAGACTTTACAGTAACTACCTAGGACTCATAGGGCCGAAACAATACCTCTGTTTAAGCACTTACAAACTTTACAAATAGTTGAACTAACACTTATAGCAGCAGCTTGACAAACTCATCAAAAGATAACTGACTTTCCTTCTTGCTATAGCTTTAACATAGTATTTGTAGCAGACGT
Organism: Picea mariana; assembly: GCA_032191745.1. NCBI lineage: Eukaryota > Viridiplantae > Streptophyta > Pinopsida > Pinales > Pinaceae > Picea > Picea mariana. Next base: position 617,160 of record JASDQU010104033.1, read on the forward strand.
ATATAAGCAAGGAACAGCAGAAGACTTCAACAAGAATAGAGTGTTTGTATCAGCAGTATACTTCAACAACTAGCTTCCATATACCAGCAGAAGACTCCAGCAACTAGCAGCCATACACCAACTGAAAATTCCAGTACATATTAGTCATATACCAGCAAAAAATACTTTAGCAAATAGATGCCTTGCCTCAGCAGAAGACTCCAGCAAAACAAAGGTATGTAAATGTTAAGTGAATGCCCATTTTTATAGGGTTGGTTTGGCTTCCCTAGGCAGCCCCCTAAGAATGTATGACAGTTGTACAACAGCTGTCATACATGCCCTCCTTTGGTTGCCAAGAGCCACCTCCTAAAGCTCCCAAGAGCCACCTCCTAATGCTGCCAAAGGTCACTTTGTTTGTCTCTTCTAGAGGCTGCCCTAAATTGTTGTCTTAGGATTGTATGATAGTTGTATAACAGCTGTCATACAACCACCCTAAGAAAACCCCCTAAGCTGGCCACTACAACCATCCTAAGCAGACCTCTTAAGCAGCCTCCCTAAGCAAGCCACTACAACCTCCCTAAGAAGCCTTCTTAGAGGTGCTATGAGGTTGACACTGTTAATGTTTAAGCCATTATTATAGTTCTTTGCATTTCAATAGATAACAATAGCATAACACAAGATCACTGAGAAATACACAATCACAAGAGACACAACATTTATCCTGGGAAACCCTCTAGGGGAAGAAAACCCAGCAAAACTTCCTTATTATAGATAGCCAATACAATGCCAAGAGACAACTCAAACTAATACAGAAGATCCTCTCCCAAAGATGTGCCACTCTCTCTCTCTCTTCTCCAACTGCAATTCCGAAACTTGTCTCTCAATGAGAAAGTGAGGTGTGTGTCTAAGTGAGGCGCTAGCCTCCTTATATATACAAATCTGGCACGTGTGAAGTGTCTCTTCACTGGCAGGGCCGACTTCTCAAACTGGGTGGTTATAACCACCTTTATTATATTCTGGGGCCTCTTAAATATATTCTGGGGCCGACTTTTCTTTCTGCCTATTACAATTACATTATGACCAATCCGGAAAAGGGGATTTGGTCCTTTTACAATAGCCGACATAATCAATCCACAATGGGGATTGATCCAATGAATAATATATCAAATAATAATAAGAATGCACTTTGCAATTACATTATTTCAACACTCCCCCTTAACAAGAAGGGTGTTCTTCAACAACATCAGGCGAGAGAGAGAGGACAACATCATCAACAGCATCAAGTGGGTGAGAGGACAACATCATCAATATCATCTTGGAACACTGACTAGTGTATCTATAAATCATCAAAAGTTTTCTTCATCGACAGCATCGTCATTCTCAAAGGAATGCCATCATCATCTACATCAATATGTATTAGTATAAAACTGATACATCATCATCATCACAGCATGAGGCTGGCTCATCATAATACAGGACTGGCTTTACGTCACAGCTGTCAAGCCAAAAGCTCAGTACTCGTCTTGCTTTACGTCACAGCAATCAAGCTGGAAGCAAGATACTAGACTAGCTTTATGTCACAGCTTCTCAAGCTGGAAGCACAGTACTAGTCTCATCTCAACGTCTTGCTTTACGTCACAACCATCAAGTTGGAAGCAAGATACTAGACTGGCTTTACGTCACAGCTGTCAAGCCGAAAGCACAGTACTAGTCTCATCTCATCGTCTTGCTTTACGTCACAACCATCAGGTTGGAAGCAAGATACTAGACTGGCTTTATGTCACAGCTGTCAAGATCGAAGCACAATACTAGTCTCATCTCATCGTCTTGCTTTACGTCACAACCATCAGGTTGGAAGCAAGATACTAGACTGGCTTTACGTCACAACTGTCAAGCCAGAAGCACAGTTCTAGTCTCATCACATCATCTTGTTTTATCATCTTGCTTTGCTAGAAGAAGGATACTAGACTAGCTTTACGTCACAACTGTCAAGCCAGAAGCACAGTTCTAGTCTCATCACATCATCTTGCTTTACATCACAACAATGAGGTTGGAAGCAAGAGATGTCTCATCACAGCAACTACTCCCCCTTTCGAGGCAGGTCCTTTTGGACTATACCAAGCTTATCTCGAAAGTGCTCAAACTTTACACGAGATAGAGGCTTGGTCAACACATCAGCAACCTGTTCATCCGTGCTAATGTACTGGAGCTTTAAGGCTCCTCTCTACACCATGTCACGGATGTAATGATATCGGATCTCTATGTGCTTTGACTTGTCATGGAATACTGGATTCTCTGTCATCTTTATGCAGCTCTGGTTGTCACATAGGATCGTGATTGCTTCCATCTCTAGGTCAAATAGACCAGTCAGCAACATTCGAAGCCATATAGCTTCGCAGTTGGCAGAACATGCAGCAATGTATTCTGCTTCCGCTGTGCTGAGAGCAATGTTGGATTGTTCCTACTATGCCACGAGATCATGGTTGATCCCAAACTGAAACAGCATCCTGAAGTGCTTTTCCTGTCAAAAACACTCCCTGCCCAATCTGCATCAGTATATCCACTCAATGTGAAATCATGATCTCCATCATAGCTGAGACCACAATCTATTATACCCTTAAGGTACCTCATCACATGTTTTGCAACCACTAGGTGAATATGTCTGGGTTCTACTAGAAACTGACTCAAGGTGTTCACGGCAAAAGAAATGTCTGGTCTTGTGTTCGTCATGTACATCAGCGATACAATAATCTGTCTGTACAGTGTGGCATCAATCAATTCTAATGAAGTGTCGACCAGCAACTTCAGCTTTGCTTCCATGGGTGTATTCATGGACTTGCATTCCAACATGTCGAATCAGTGTTACCGGAAGCTTCCCCCCCCCCTGCTTCGAAGCCCTGAAGCTCGATCCGGGCAAGTGCGTCCAGGAAGCTCGGGCTGAAGCGCACTTCAAAATTTAGGAAGCGTGCTTCGAGGCTCTTGAGCATGCTTCCTGCCATTTCCAAAGCGTCCCCCTCTGAAGCACACTTCGGAGGGCGCTTCACAGGTGCTTCCGAGGAAGGCCCACGAGCTTCCAAGGGGGAATGAGGTGTTTTGGTGTGCAGTTGAGGGTTATTTTTCCTTACTAGTGCTATTTAAAGAGGTCCCCACCCCCTCCATTTCACCCACCCTAGTAATTAATGGTAATGTTCCTTTTACTTAAATTTTTAACATTACCATTAATTGTTTCAGGATGTTTGAGAGTGGTTCCAACCTCATTGGACTTCATATGGAGAAAGTAGAATTTAAGGTCCCATTCAAAATTCAGCAGACTTAACAGTTTTCAGGATTTCAAGAATGGGAAGATTGCAATGTTTCCACTACATTCTATCATGTATGAGGGTATGAAACTGGCATTTAATGAAGAGAACCAAGCCCTTTATGTACCTCGATGTTGGTGGCATTGATTGTTCAACTCTTTTGTCACGACCCCAGTAAAAATGTACCCTTCACTCAAGTATAAACTCTTCTATTGAACTCTTCTCTTTGTCGTCGTGTCAGGTGACTTAGTGGTGTATGTGCACACCAACCTCCATCTTATATACAAGCAGAGAGAAGACTGGTTGAAGGGAAAGACAAATATGTAGAATGTGTTTCTTGATGATATGGGTTTGAACAACAGTGTTGAATTGGCATTAGCCATCTTGGATCTTAATGAACTAGTGCTAGAGTCGGTCATTTTTTATGATGGTGATCCTCTTGAGGGGTCATCCTCCACATCAACAAATGCACGGATTGCATTGGATATAGGGGAGGAGGAGGAGGATGGAGGAGAGAGCAGTGGTAGTGATGCCAATCTTGATGATTATGACATGGAGAACTCTAGAATCTAGAATCTAGAATCTAGAATCTAGATGGTTGATGCCTGAATGATTAATCATTGATGAACTATATAGTATGGATGCCATTTCTATCTATATTGATGTACAAATATGCATGTTTTCATATATTCTGCAACTAATTTGTCTTTCTACATTATTTTTTGAATATAAATGCAATATATATAAAAAATTATATATATATATATATATATATATATAACAGATGCTTCCCGGACGCTTCGCTTCTGAGGATTTTTGGAAAATGACGCTTTCGACACTCCCGCTTCTGGCAACACTGTGTCGAATCTCTTCAGGATTTCGACTGCATACTTCCCTTGGTTAAGGAAGATCCTCTCAGGACTCTGCCATACCTCAAGACCTAAGAAATAATGCATTAGGCCAAGCTCTTTCACCTCAAATTCTGAAGCGAGTCTCTTCTTACATTCGGTGATGAGATTTTCTTCTCCAGTTAAGAA
>JASDQU010104033.1:656501-683528 GCA_032191745.1 Picea mariana
GGATTGGGGTGAAGGATAATCCCTTTCTTGTTGAGAGGGAGTGTTGAAAAGTCAACAAGAAACATGTGTCTAATTTACTTTTCCCTTAAATAAATTAGATAATAAATATTAATCTATTATTTCATTCATAACTGAGTGAGTTGGAGTTATGACAAAATTATAAGTGTAGTTAAGTGAGTTAAGATCATTTGTACTAGTTGTAACTAAACATGCACTAGTGAGAGTTCAGTTAATCAATGAACTCACATGCAACTAAAGATTCACCACGGTTAACTACATGCATGTCAGATCTAGTGGAGACCTAGTTGAGATAACAGGTGAAAGGGACAGTTTGACTATCAGTTGTGATTTGATCACACATGCAGTGGATATGCTCATGAGCATGTGCAAACTAGTCAATTTGAATGATCATTGTGAGAATTCCAAATTGCAGAGATTGTGCAAAGGAGGCAGGTTGTCTAGACACGAAGAATTGGCACATGTATTTGTTGATTTGTGTATGACAGTGTGAGACAATTGTATTGTACTCAGATCTCTTGGATTAGAGTTTTGTATGAGATTGTTTCATGATTCATGATATGCATAATATATGATAGTGGGGTTTTTAGCTTTACGCTTTCCCGGTAAAACTTCGATGTTATGTGTTCTTGATATTTCACTTTGTGATTGTGGTTGTGATTGTGGCTTAATTTTCCACAAGAATAATAGTAGAAGTGATTTTGTATTTAACAGTGGCGTATAATTGTTAGACCAGGAGAATCGCACGAAATACTTAATTTGTATTGAAATTTCTACAAATTCTATGATCTCAACTTTTAACCCATCTAATACCTTGACTCAGATTTTGATCAAAGGTTACAATGATGGTCATAGCTACAACATGCAACACTTGATCAACATAATTTCATAACAAATAGATGCATATCAAAATAATCACACTTGGGTTGCATCATTCCTCTGAATGTGTTGGATCTTGAGATCCTTTTGGATCTATGGCAAGAGATCCCTTCTCCTGCAAATACTCTTTAAAGTTTAACCATTTAAACATATGTGAGTACATACCTCTGATAGCATTTGCAGGTGGTGGCACCATCTGGCAATAGCGATAATCATTACCAACTCTGATAGTAGTTAAGAATCCTTTATATCGGTTGGTTTATACCAGCACATCTCATTTTTATTAGACTTGTCTAATAAAAGAAAAGACAAAAAAGAGAACGTTTAATATGAAGGAGGAGCTTTCAAAGAAAGGCATCCTATCAATTACCAATTAAATCCCATCAATAAATTAGCTAGACCAAAAGGTATGGAGAACCATTCCACCATCAAACGTTTCAGGGTTTAATTGGGCCTCTAAACTGGGTTTGGTTCCTACTGTTGAGTTAAAGGGATCTCAGACCCCTCAACAGAATTGGTGCTAGAAGGAGGGCATGAATGAATGAATGGCTAACAATATTTATAATATAATATTCACATAATCTATAGATTCAAAACATCTCACATGCATGGCTAGTCATTCTCAAGACAACCCACATACAACGAGTACTCCTAAAATGAGTAACTCACCCCAGCACGAGGAATAAAACCTATTCTCTGAAATAACTTACGTTATTCCCCATGGGGAGTTGAACCAATTCAAAAGAATCATAAGAGCTTATGCTCAACAACTTGGATCGTTACCCTTAGCCCCTTTACTTCCTCGTAGAAAACAAGTAAGAAGACCAGTGGTCAATACCCCCGACCAGGGTTTTGTTCACATAGTAAAAGACCTGATATATTTTTTCCTCACTGAGATCAAACAACCCCTTAATATGATCCCAGAAACACCAGCTGGTAACTACTCTAAGCCAGATGATTTTGAATCCGAGGAGGAAGGGTTTAACTCGGATCACTCAGTTTCATAATCGGACGACATGGAGGATAATAATGACAATAATGAAGAAAGGGGAAATCCACCTCCAAATAATCAACCTTGGTTAGCCAGAGATGCTCCAGAAATCCCAGGATGGGTACATAACCTCCCTCCAGATAATTACTTCCCAAGTTTAACCCTGAAACCTCTGGATTTCCTGAAGACCATATTAAAAAGTTCATACTAGATATAAGACTGATGAACATACAACATGAGGATGTAGTATGTATAATTTTTCCCTATATATTTGATAATTTAGCCTCAAATTGGTATTTTAACATGCCCGTAGGGTCCATAACTAGTTGGACAAAGTTTCAAAAATATTTCTTAGACAAATTTGGAGAAGAAACCACCACATGAGCTTTGATGGTTGAACTCTTTTCCTCCACCATGAGTTCAAAAGAGAAGGTTAAAGAATTCAATTAACGGTTTACCACTATCCTGAACAAATTTCAACCCAAAGCTAAACCTACTCAAGAGTTGAAAATTGAGGTATATGCCAATGCTCTCCCTCCTTCTATTTCCATGTTTTTGAAAAGGGCTTCCAAACATACCCTAGCTGAAAATTTCGAGGAGGCAAAAATGATTGAATTCCAAATGAAGGGATGCAAAGAGGGCTAGGTCTCACTAGTTAAGAAAGAAGTTCAGCCTCCACCTAGGAGAGGATTGTTGTTGACTAGACCCCCAGGAAAAAAAACAAAACAAGGTCTCGAAAAGGGAAGCGGGGACATAGAATACCTACAACGGATGATAAATAAATTGTCAAATGAAATCGTAGACACGAAAAGAAGTGTCAAGGAAGGAAACCAAGGTAAAAGGTCCTATAAACCCTTTTTTAAGAGAAACCCACCTTTCAAAGTGATTGAACCTCCCCCAACGAACTTAAAGATTGACCTGGGTAATGTAGCATCCGACTCTTTTTGTACGTATCATCAAGAGAAACATTCTGAAAGAGACTGTCCCCAATGGGTGCATGCTATGAATTTAATGGCCAATCAGTTCCTAGATGAAGTTTCCCTTACCAAACAATCAAGCGTCTCAACGGTGAATGTCATTGATCAGGAGGAAGTTGAGCCACCTGAAGAAACAACCATGTTGTTATGGGATCCTGACTTGTCGATGCCTCCCAATGATGTATTTGAGGTTCAAGAACCATCCATTGAATTTTTAGCTATGCAAACACGAATTAAAGGTCAATCAGTCTCAAATGACCTTACCATTGTCCAATCTTCGAGAGGAAAAAAAACAGTCGATCACTCGAAAGAACATTTTGTCTCCCAAGGAAATCCTATAAACATACATACACAGGATTCACCCAAGTGTTGATGTTTAAGCCATTATTATAGTTCTTTGCATTTCAATAGATAACAATAGCATAACACAAGATCACTGAGAAATACACAATCACAAGAGATGCAACATTTATCCTGGGAAACCCTCTAGGGGAAGAAAACCTAGCAAAACTTCCTTATTATAGATAGCCAATACAATGCCAAGAGATAACTCAAGCTAATACAAAATATCCTCTCCCAAAGATGCGCCAGTCTCTCTCTCTCTCTTCTCCAACTGTAATTCTGAAACTTGTCTCTCAATGAGACAGTGAGGTGTGTGTCTAAGTGAGGTGCTATCCTCCTTATTTATACAAATATGGCACCTGTGAACTGTCTCTTCACTGGCAGGGCCGACTTCTCAAACTAGGTGGTTATAACCACCTTTATTATATTTCGGGGCCTCTTTAATATATCATGGGGCCGACTTTTCTTTCTTCCTATTACAATTACATTATGACCAATCCGCAAAAGGGGATTTGGTCTTTTTACAATAGCCAACATGATCAATCCACAATGGGGATTGATCCAATGAATAATATATTGAATAATAATAAGAATACACTTTGCAGTTACATTATTTCAACACCAAGTTGGAATACAACATAGTAGAAGACTTAAAGAAGTTGAAGGCTAATGTGTTGGTCATGGACATGTGTAGAATTCCCCAACAAAAGAACATTTTGTTACATGCCTTAAAGTCAATACAATCCCCCATAACAAGCACTGACCTAGGGGAGGGTCCATCTCCCACATATCTAAAGAACAAACCAAATGTGAACAATTTCTCTATAGATAAAAAAGGAAATCATTTTGTCCCACCTTTCCTTTTAACGTTTGAAGTCTTCAACAAAAACCTCCTTAATTTTTTAGTCAACTCAGGGGCATCCTCCAATGCCATGCCATTATCTATCTGCAAGAAATTAAATGCAATTCCGCTGAAAAGTGATAAACACATTATACAACTAGACAGAAATCAAGTAAAAGTTATTGGGGAACTTAAGGATATCATGATCAGAATGGCTACACACCCAAAATTTGTTCAAGTAACTGATATCATTGTAGTAGATATATCAGAATCTTATAGACTGCTACTTAGTCGATATTTGTCTGAGAAATTGAATGGATACTTCAGCACAGACTGGGCTCACCTCCGGTTGCCATTAAAGGGACATACCAACATGATTAGGATCAATAGGGAGAGGTATCTAAAACATATTGTCACCGATTTAGAAGCCTTCAACGAACCCTTGTCAGCAGATTTCCCCGTACTAGGAAACTAATCATGCAATTCTGATTTCGACAATTTCTCTCCTCTCTCATTTGATGTACCTATTACTCAAAACTATGAAATGGATTTTCAAGTGAATCTACTGGCAATGACGGAAGAAATTCTCTTTTTCCAAGAACCTTTGTTGGAAACCGCAGACAAGGTATACGGAGATGAGGAAATATTTAGGCATGAAGAAGCTGATAAATTTCTCTCACAAGTTTGGATGATTTACTTTGATGGGTATAAATCACAGGAAAGCTCGAGAGCAAGATGTGTCCTCATTGACCCAAAAGGGAAGCGAAATTTTCTATCCTGCAGACTAGAATTTGAATGCACTAATAACACTGTTGAATATGAAGCCCTAGTTCAGTGACTGAAGAAAGCCATAGACTTAAGCATTAAAGAACTAAAAAAATTTCGGGACTCCGAAATTATCGTCAGGCAAGTAAAGAATACTATACATTGCAACTCACCCCACTTGAGGAATTATCAACAAGAGGTGCATAGGATAATAGAACATTTTGAGGCTTTTAATATTACTGTGGTTCCCAAGACAAAGAATACTCTTATTGATTCCCTATCTATTGCAGCCTCAAGGCTATCCCCTTTAGAAGACTATGAAGCCTCTAGGTTTATTGTGGAACTACTCTACAAACCATTGGTACCCAACAATATTTCTAATTGGAAGGTTTTTTAAGGAGATGAACAGATTATAGACTTTCTAAACAATCAAGAAAATTTTAAATATTTGGCTATTGATGATGAAGTATTCCAAGATCAACTGGCAGAAACTGATTTCTGTGAGCAAAGGGGCGAAACAGATCACTCTAGTAACAAACCAAGGTTTCACACGATACCGAAATGGGTAGCCAATTTGGAGAACCTTTTCGACCTGAGGGAAATATTTATAGGGTCAACGAACACAAAGATAGGTATTTTGTGTCCCATATACGATACTATAAATCTAGAAAGCCCGGAAAACCCTAAGAACATAAATCTAGGCAAAACTATGTCTAAATAAGAAAGGAAAGCTTATCTCAAACTTTTTAGAGAATATCAAGATGTTTTTGTGTGGTCCTACCGAGAATTGAAAACTTATGACACTCGCATTATTTAACACACAATCCCATTAAAATATAGAGTAAAACCCTTCCAAAAAAATCTTGGGAAGTATCATCCATCTTTGGAACCCCTCATGTATCAAGAGTTAAAAAAATTACTAGATGCTAATATTATCTTTCAGGTTAGACACTCTGCCTGGGTAGCAAATTTGGTTCATTTCAGGAAAAATTCTGGGGAGATCCGCATGTGTGTGGATTTCAGAAATCTTAATAGATCATGTGAAAAGGATAACTACCCAGTCCCACCCATGGAACAGCTCTTGCAGACCATGTCTGATTCTCCAATTTTCTTCCTTCTAGATGACTTTTCAAGTTACAACTAGGTTCCAGTTTTAGAAGAAGATCGATTGAAAACTACCTTCTGAACCAAGTGGGGAACTTTTTCTTATAAACACATGCCCTTTTTGTTGATTAATGCAGGAGCAACCTTCCAAAGGGCCATGGATGTATCTTTTTAGGGATTGATTAACAAATGTGTAGTAGTATACTAGGACGACGTGACTGTGTACTCAAAGAACAGAAAATACCACATCCAACATCTAACCCAGATTTTTGAAAGGTGTAGGAAATATGGAATATCTTTAAACCCTAAGAAAACTATCTTTGGTGTCAAGGAAAGGAAATTACTAGCTCATATTATATCTCAAGCAGGGATTCTCATAGATCCAGAATGAATTAAGGCAATAGCTCAGCTTCCCTTACACCACAACAAAAAGGTTATGCAATCCTTCTTTTGGAAAATCAATTTTGTGAGGAAGTTCACGCCCGATTTCACTGAAACTATCAAACCCTTACAAAAAATGATTTGCAAGGATGTTGATTTTAAGTGGGATGGAGAGCGACAAGATGCTTTCAACAATATCAAGATTGCAATATCTCAAGCCCCGGTGCTGCGAAGTCCCGACTTTAGTAAATATTTTTTTCTCCATACTTTCGCCTCCGACCAATCCTTAGCTGCAATTTTGACCCAGAAGGATGATGATAACGATGAGGCACCATTATCATTCATGAGCACTAATCTCTGAGAAGCCTAATTGAACTACCCCATTATAGACAAACAAGCTTATGCGGTGTACAAAGCATTAAAAAATTTTAGATCTTACATCCTTAAAAATCACACCAAAGTCATCGTGCCTCATCCCATAGTCTGATCCATATTCACTCAACAGGAGATGGGGGAGAGAAGAGGAAATTGGATGGAATTTGTCCAAGAATTTGATCTAGATATAAAACCTGCCAAATTAGTGAAGGGACAAGAATTGTGTAAATTGGTCACAGAAGCCCAAGACGGAATAAATGAAGACCCCGGGTGGGAAAATGAATTAGTGTTATGGTATAGTGAATATTTATACATTCCCCCAAGGCAAGAGTCTTGGTATGGAAAATTTATTTACCTCTTTCATCATGGGACTTGCCAAAAAAACCTAAACCCTAAGGAAAGGAGAGCTCTCAAACTCAAATTTGCACAATATCACCTCATAAATTCATTACTTTTCTATGTAAATTATGATGGAGTACTCTTTATATGTCTCGAACGTGAAGAGGTAGAAAAGTTTATGAGGGAGCTCTATGATGGTCTTGCGGGTGGACACTTTGCATGGAATACCACAACCCACAAAATATTAAGAGTCGGCTATTACTAGCCTACTCTATTTAGGGATGCTCATACATACATTAGAAGTTGTAAAACTTGTCAAATGAGCATGGGGAGAGAAAAGAGAGGAATTGTCCCACTCCAACCAGTGACCATATCTAGAGAATTAGAGAAATGGGGGTTAGACTTCATATGAGAGATTACCCTAAGTTCGTCAAAACAACATAAATACATATTGACTACTACAAACTATTTTACGAAATGGGAAGAGGCCATCCCTCTGACTCACGTGAATGAAAGATTGTAATCCAATTCATAGAACAAAAACTAATCATGAAGTTTGGGATGCCCTCTGTTCTTGTGTTTGATAATGCGGCTTATTTTTCTTCCACTCTATTAATAGAGTTTTCTCTAGACAAAGGAATCATAATCAGATACTCTGCAAACTACTATCCACAAGCAAATGGGGTGGCAGAATCAACCAATAAGAACCTAGTGAGGTTCTTGAAGAAAACAGTTGCAGACAATCAAAGGAATTGGCATAGCTCACATCATAATGCCTTATGGGAAGACAAAGTAACACCAAAGGAATCTATAGGGAACTCTCCATACTTTCTGGTATACGGACAAGACGCCATTCTCCCAAATGGGTTATATCTTCCATCACTTTAGCTCGCTCAGGGTTCAAGAGGACATCTCTCATCAGTTATTCAACAAAGAATTGATACCCTCCTCACGTTGGAAGAGGAAAGGGAGAAAGAAAAATCGAAGTTCGTCACTCATCAACAGATAGTTAAAATATGGTTTAACAAGTATAAGGCCAAAGAGAAGAATTTTGAAGTAGGATACTTAGTCCTTAAATGGGATAGAGCAAACAAACCTAAGGGAAAACATTCGAAGTTCCAGAATCTATGGCTCGGACCTTTTCAGGTATCCGAAAATATTGGGGCAGGAATGTATCGGTTGCAAAAATTGAGGGGGGAACTTGACGCCCTATCGATGAATGGCCAAGCCCTGAAACAATATTTATGTTAAAAAAAAAATCGTATATGTGTGTGTGTGTGTTTTTTATGTTATATTTTGATTAGGATAAATGTGTAGGTGTAGGGTAGACTGATTGCAGAGTCCTTTTATTCTTGTATTTTCTTTTTGTTTGGTCTTTTCTTGTAATAAATTTGTGTTCCGCAAAACATTGGTTGACCCAAATAAATATGGTGTAGCAAACTCTTCTCCTAACTCACGCTTACATGCAACATAAGAAAACATTAGGCAATTTCATTTTTCTTCACAGAGATCTATATCTTGTCTTTGTAACAAACAACCTTAGTAAGTGATGAAGTGTCCACCTAGTGGTCTGGTAAATACCAAAGGGAAAATATGAAAATTTGGAAAGGACCACATGTACCTCTAGACAAAGCTAGGAGGAATTTCACATTAACCATTTCATCTTGCAGATAACAAACGTCCTCCTCTCCCACTTGCTCAAGGAATCTCTGCCATAAATAAATCAATTATATTAAATGAGTGAAAAGTAGGAGAGGGTATGTAGATAACTCTGTCGGGGATATGGATGCTCGTTGGCAGTGGAGCAAGGTTTGTGACATCGGGGTGACTCTGTCGGGGATATGGATGCACGTTGGCAGCAAAGAAACACCATAGCGAGTGAATAATGATAACTAAAAGGCCTCGAGCCGATGAATGCCTTACCTGGATCYTGTTAAAAATGAGCGTGGGTCATGGTCAAGAGGAACGAAGGTGGAATAAGGGTTAAACTCCATAGGCATACCTGGATTCACGAACCAAGGTAATTGTACACACGTGGATAGGAAATACTCTAATAAAAGCAAAGCCAATTAGTTTCTCAAACAACTTCTGCATGAGCTAAGCCTGAAGGAAGGAACATATATTCTTATTTCACCTAGAGAATCTTCATTTGTTGAGTGCTCAACACACCCTAAAATATTTTATGAATTTTTTTCTCTTTTGGGTACCACTTGTTTTGTTTTGTTTTTATTTCTGAATTGAGTCCACTGTGGAGGGATTGTTAATTTGTTTTCATGTCTCTTCATCAATCAAATCAGATTTTTTTGAACCAGTTAATGTGAACCCTTGTGTTTAAAAGAACTTGGTGTTCTAACTAAGAAACTGTAGCTAAAATTTTGACGAGCGCGCTTATGTTCAAGGTCGGCTAAAAGAGGAACAAGTAAAATGACCACACAGTAACAATAATCCTTGATCATCAATCGATCATCGGCAACAGTAAAAGGTGGAGTAAATTTGTGCTAGTTGTCAGAAAAGAAGATTCAGGAGTTTTCCTTTTTCCCATCGGTGTCAACGAAATATGAGAGGTTGAAACATTGACATGAGCCATGATGAACCCCCGATAGCTGATTACAGATGCATTTGTTTTGATTCGATGAAATCTCAAAGGGTTAAATCATTAAAAATTTCCGCAGTAACACATCATCGATCACCGATCCTTATGCACTTTCGACATCGGCAAAATTTTGAAGGGGTTAATCTAGGAAAACTTGCTTAAATTTTTTGTCGATCGTCGATCCTTGATACTTTTCGGCATCAAGAGGGTAGAACTCGCTGTTAAAATGCTTAGCTAATGAAAGTCCATGATTCTGAATAACATTGTTAAACGGAGACGCCAAGCTCAAGCGCCACATGTCTTTGTTGTGTAGGCATTTCGTACGGCCTAGTTTCATCCCGAGTCACCTTAGGTTTCCCTATGTCTTGGTCACGCTTCCAAGTCAACTTTTCCACGTCATCTTTGTACAACCAAATGGATTGGTGTTCAAGTTTTTCCAAGAGATATTAACGAACATTGTCTAAATAAATTCTACGACTCTCGATCCACATGTTAATTTAGTGGAATGATGGGACATTTTCAGCACACAATAAGATCAGATTTCTCCATTTAATAGGCCAATAAATGTTTCTCTTCGTATACATTGCTACCGTGTGCATCGATTGAAAAATGGGAATTTGAAATCATTGATAGGCCACATTATAGCTCGTGTCTGCACTGCCAACCTACGAATGCATTTAATCTTAAACATAATGAAGAGCCAGTGGCAGATTTTGTAGAACTGAACTCATATCCCGAATTGAATAACTGATGTGATGAGGTAAGTATCATCTCTATTTAAATCACTAAAAGAGCTTCGAACACCCCCATTTTGCACACAAGTTTCCATTTCCAGAGAATCCAAAGAAGTGAAGATAGCATCTCAAGAGTGGTGTTTGATTCTCAGACTTTACAAAGCTAGGTTAAGCTAATGCAAAGGAGAGGTATGTGTTAATTTTTATCAGTTCGGCGGTCATATCTTGTATATATGAGCATTCAATATGCTACACAGTGTCTAATGATGTTCTATCTGTAGGGAAAGATGCCTCCAAGGAATCCAACGACCATGCGCTCACCAAGGGCACTGAAATTAAAGGAGGCAAAGATTGGTGAAGGGTCTTCTCTCGACATTGTGAGGAAGTTATAATACGCTCACAGGGAAGAACCAGTCATTAAAACTTCGACGAAGAAGGAATTTATTCAACCCCTAGCTCTTGGCGACACAGAAGAGACCACTGGATCTAAAATAATTATCCCACAATGGGGAGATCTATTCAACATCAACCAGAAATATTACCCGGAATTTATCTCACACATCGAACCAGATGTAAGGGCACTCGACGACCAAGTTTTCCTGAACATTCGATGGTCGTTCTTGCACATGGTATCCTGCGGAACTCCAATCTTCCCTTGAATCAATACCTTGAGTTGGTTAATTGATCACACAGATGCACATAAATTCCTGATCAACGATGAGAATGGCGGATGTGTCGGATTTTTTCTCCCAATTGAGGTCCAAAAGTACTACAAGCTCAGGGACCCAAAGGAGCGTTTGAACACAAACTTCATGGTGAATTTCTATGAATTCCATGACACTAGTCAATTGATGGTCTCATGGTAGAAGGAGGACAATAAATTCACAAATTGGAGCAACGATTGGTATGGGACAATGAACCTAATGGAACCATATATCTACTTAATGGCTCTAATTTGTCAGTTATACGGGGAAAGGGACTGCGCCAAGTTCTCAGATGCATGGATGCCTCTGGTGTACACTATGGATATTTCAAGGAGTAGTATCAACTGGGAAGGGATCATATCCAAGAAATTGAGTACCAATGTATTGTAGGCTCAGACGTCGAAAGAAGGACAAGCACCCACTTTTCACATGGCCTCGTATATAGTAGATTTGATCTACGTGAGGAATGTCTTCACTGGTATGAATTTAAGTTGGCACGTTGCAGAACTACATGTCCATGTCTACTTCAGCATCCTATGGGAAAACATGTACAAAAAGTCGTATTCCCTTATTTGCGATGAAGTCGTTTCCAGGATTTATTTCATTATATTTAAAAAGGAATTCCCAAGGTTGTCTGTAGCAGCTAAGAAAATGATATTGAAAGTAGGCCATTGGTATATAGATGAACACACAACCTATATCAGGTTGTTCGGGGCCACCAGAGCACCACATTTTCTCCCTGCTCACGTCCTAAACAGGATAATCATAGGAGAAATATGTTATCAAACTATCTTGCACGGCTATAATGCCACTTTTGTTAAGGACAAGAAACAAGAATTTATAACCTACAATTTCCATGTGGGGTTTTATATAGTGAAGGACACTTCTCAATATAAACAAGAGGATTTGAATCAGCTGGAATATAGGTTCTTGACAGGCTGATTTTGCAAGCATGACCCTAAATACCTATTCCTCCAACATGCTTCACAAGTCTCTTCCTGTTGGCCATACACACATGACAAGTTTGAAGATTAGATTTTCACAGAATGTGCTCGGGACTGGGAGGAGGTATTACAGAGAAAGGCTAACCCAAACATGACTAGGTTCAAAGTTATGAGCATGGATGAGCACGTTGAAACAATAGAACAATCAACTCAAAAATCTCTTTGGGTTAGAGAAGAAATCATATCAGTAGGAACCACAGAGGCACAAAGGAGAGGGTTGTTGTTACTAGAAGGACCCCAGAGAGTCATTGACCAGCCAGAGAATTATCATCAACTCATGGAAATGATGAGGATCCCCTCAGACAACCCAATCAAAATCAGAGAGGAGACAAATGGCTTGGAGTAAACACAACTGGAGGAATCCACAGGTCAGGAAAACCTTAGAGTTGCATCACCACATACTAGATCACCGGTGACCAGTCCAATCTAGTATGGGAGTACAAGAACACAAGATGAAATGGGTGTGCCAAATCCTCTGTTTGATCTCATAACCATCTATGGCAATGAAGAGAGATCGGAGGTCTCATTGGTAACTCTGATACCGATTACAGAGGAGAAGAAACCTTAGAAAACATCTTCTCCAAGTCTCAATGCATCAGTTCAAAACCCTCTGCAAGGTGACCATGAGGCCGAAGGTGTCTTGGACACTGATTTTCTCAACCTATCAGGGACCCCTAAAGGCATATTCAAAGAGGAGCTAGGATTAGATGGACAAAAAGAGGATGTGCAACAACAAGATATTGGGACCTCAACATCCGATCACCAAGTAAGTACTGAAACTATCACTGACTCTTCAATTTTGGCTAATACCTCACCAGTCGATGAACACCAAACAAAGGTTGAGCCATCGGAGCATATGAAAGAAGTACAAGAACCAGACTTAGAACAAATACACATAGCAGGGAGCTTGGGAAACACTCTAACCTAGGGAGAAAAACAAATCCCTGAGCCTGTTGATGAGATCGGCAATATACAAGCGATCACTTATGACATGAAGAGGAAAGATATCATGAAGAGGACCACCAAGAAGAGAAGACTCACACTGGATAGCTCGATTCTCATCACCACAGAGGAGAAGTTGCTCGAAACAGAAAACGTAAATACATCTGAGATCATCGGCACAGTGATGGCTATCACTGATGCCACGTTGGATTGGGCAAGTTGATATGAAAAGGAACTGGTCATTGCACTAAAGGAGTTAGATCATCTGCACCATTTGGAAAAATACTATCAAGACTCAACGCATGCCACAGTGTTTATGAAGAGTGAGTTCCGATATGATTAAGAAAAGTTCATGAATGGACATCTTTTCATTGCAATTATAGTTGATTTCCAAGAAGATACTCTTATGGCACTAGAAATCTGCAAGGATGTGGAGAGATGGTATGAAAAATCATACGAAGCGATAGAAATAATTGACTACATCAGTTCAGTGCAGAAGGGTCGAGACGTAGAGGAGCATGGTATTCGAGTGCTAAGGGATAGAAGCATCTCTCAGATCAGGAAATCAATCGAATATTGGGTAATTATGTCTCAGGAACCTTAGTAGGATATACAAAAGAAGTGGGTTGATTGTGAAAAAGGTTGGGAAAAGATTAATCTAGAGATGAAAGGCAAATGCCTCCCAGAATTTGGCTCACCTGAAGACTTTGTCGACCTCCATGACATAGTCAAGTGACATGTAGAACATGACTCAGCATGGGAAGTAGAGATCACATAGGTGGCAAGCATAGAACCGGGTCAAATACAATAGTTTATGAAACATCCGATCAAGTCTCATGCAGTTTTGCAATGGTTGAGTGCCAAAATAATCAAATATAGAAAACGGGCAGTAAAAGTGAAAAAGGTCATTTCAGCCTCGATGGATCAACACAGATTCTTGTAAGCTAACACATATGAGGATCTCTTTGTCAAGCGGTCAGAATATGAGAAGATTCATCCACTCCAGTAGAACAGTGAGATGGTTTCAGAGAAAAAGGAGATCGAGTGCCACATGGCGATATTTTGTTTTACTTAACTTAAACTTGTAGCAGTTATTTTTAGTTAGTAATTCTTTATAAATAAAGGGACTGGCCTTTTAGAAAAGGTCAATGGTTTTGAAAAGAGACCCTCTTTTGGAGAATTGTAAAGAAATATTTCTCAACAACCTTAATTGAGAAGTATTGTTAGGACCAAAGACAAAATTATGTTTTTCATCAAAGGCGTTATGTGATTGGATTGAGGAGGAATTACTTCCAACTTTTATTTCAGTAATTGATGTTGTAACGAGTAAGAGTTCCTGAATCTATTGATAAGTTATTTGTTTCAATATTTTGGCAGTTATTTTATTCTTAATGATGGAAAGCAAATTTTTTTGTTAATTTGTGATTGATGGTAGAGCTAAGGAAATTATTTTTCTTGCAATAATCTTATTACATGCGTATTTTTCTTGCGATAAGTGTATCTCAGTCAATGTTGAAATACCAGCAAGTTAATGTATTAGTACTAGGCTTGTAATAGGTGTGAATATCATTGTATGTATGCTTGATCCCGAGGTTTATCCCAAGCTCAACCTTCTTTAGCAGTTAAGAATCCTTTCTATCAGTTGGTTTATACCAGCACATCTCATTTTTATCAGACTCATCTAATAAAATAAAAGACAAAAAAGAGAACATTTAATCTGAAGGAGGAGCTTTCATAGAAATACATCTTGTGAATCACCAAGTAAAGCCCACTGATAAATTATGTAGACCGAAAGGTCTGGAGAACCATTCCACCATCAAATGAGGCGGGTTTGGTTCCTACTGTTGAGTTAAATGGATCTTGGACCCCTCAACAAAGCCCACATAACTTTTGACGTTTCATCTCCTAGGGTTAGTTTTTTGGATGTCTAGGGTTTTGGAATTCATGAGTAATATAAAAAAGGCCTCTAGAGCCTCATTGTAATGATTCTTCTTATACGGATGTCTTTATCTGCCACATATCTTCGTAGAGATAGCTACCACCATTTGAGCAAGTGTTTCAGTTCTACATTTTTACAGTTTCAACCTATTTCATTTATTCAATACAAGATATTGGTCACTGGATATCTGTGTTGTTCTTCATATCTCCGTGTTTATTGTATTCAGTCTGTTAATCAGTTCATTTCGCTAGATCATACCTTGCAGTGGTATCAGAGTAGTTTTATCTTCATTTATTTTTTCCCGTGCATGTCCCCGACAAGATCTGGGTACAAGAAGTTTGGACTTGAACCAATCAAGTCATTGCAAGATCGATCGCGTCGAGCCCAACAACAACCCATGGGGGACAAAAATAAAGATGATGGAGCAATAGATCCTTTTAAAATGTTGCTCAAGGAGGCCCTCACACAACAAAGGAATGAAATTATGGACAACTTTGTGCAGATCCTTCAATGGCTGCCCACAGGAGAAGAATCTTCATCAAGTGGCTATGCAACCTCTTTCAAGGTACAGGTAAATTTTTATATTTCATTATTTGAAGAACTGATAGATGTGGATTTCGTAGATAAATGGTTGAATCTGTTCGAAGGGTAATTTTCAGTCCACACTTTTTTCAATAGATAAAATATTACTTTTGCACTCCTCAAGGCCATCCCCCATGTCAAGGACTAGTGGGATACTTACTCTAAGAAAGGGGCCATAGAGGAATCTACAATATTTCTATTTTCCCCATCATGGGATTCCTTTCAGGATGCCATTAAAGAATAGTACTACCACATTGGAAGCTTAAAGAACCAATACACCCAGTGGACCACCCTGCGGAAAGAAAGGGACCAGAAAGTACCATATTTCATGAATAATTTCCATACCTGGTGCTCAAATACTGTGGTTTTTTGCATAGATACATTCAAACAGAAATGGAGTTTCTGGACATCACCTCATTGGGTATGGCTTATAGATTTTTGGTCAAGATTGAGTAGAAATTTAAGCACAAGAGGCAAGAGTTTGGATCAACAAACCTCTCATAGCCAAAGCAGGGAAAAGGCAGCCCCAACCCACACGGAAAGGGACAGAGAAAATATGGCCACTCTCAGGACAACCAGTCCAAGCCGCAACACAAGAAGGGCAATGAAAAAATGAATAAGGACACATGAAAATGGTGTGAATACAATAAAATATCTTGGCACAACACTGAAGAATGTCACTCCAAGAAGTCACTTGTGCCAAGCTAAAGGCGTCTGAGTTCGAGGTCAATTCTTACTCCAAATAAAATCCAAAAGGAGGGAATCGAATTATCAATGTTGAACCCAGTGCCACTGTCTCTACCACCAAATTCCAGCTAAGCGAACCAGAAGAACTAGGGGAAGGGGAATGCCTTTTTCACTCACATATGTGGGTAAAGGGGGCTATGTTTCATTTCATTGTTTATAGCGTAAGTTAGAAGAACATGATCTCAGCAGAGGTCATCAATTGATTGGACCTGCTAAAAACACCACACCCACAACCCTACACCATCGGCTGGCTTTGCCAAGGAAGAGATCTTTGTGTCAGCCAATAGTGTCGTATGCCCTATGGAATCAAGCCTTTCAAAGACGAGGTACTATGTGATATTTATCCCCATGAATTTTGTGATGTTCTTTTAGGAAAACCATATTTGTGGAAGTATCATGTTGTGTATGACTCTAGACCCTGTAGTGTTAGTATTACTTTGGGTAGATGATTGTACAGGATACCATAGGTAGTGTCATCTACCGCTATTTATTTAATCTCTGCTAAGCAATGTAGTAAGGTCATTTCAAAGACTAGGAAGTTTGTCTTCTTTGTGATTCGTGCTCACAGTAAGCAGAAGGTCACCTCTGTTATCACTCCAAGAAACTCTTTGGGGTTGTAGACCAAAGATGCTTGTTAACTTAAGATAAGATAATTTAGGTATGCTTGGATCAATGGGATAACTCAATGACTAATGAAATGGAGAACTCATCATACATTTGAATAAGACAATGCTTTTAGAAATGAATAATCAGACATGATATTTTAAACAGGGGATGAAGAATACTAATCTAGATAACCAAATACAACAATGTGCAGGGTCACACAAGATAGAAAGAAGTCATTTAATTCAAGTTCATGAGCTTAATAACAAGATAACAGTTCTTAGAAGCTAAGATAAACTGAAGTAAAGTATAGAATAATGAAGTATATGAACAAATCTGACATTGAAAGAAAAATAAGACTGTGATTCTATTATCAAGATAAGAATCTAGTACAGTAGCAAAATGTATACAGGATTGACCCCCCTAGTTCATCTCATATCTTTAGCTTTATAGCTTTACAAATAAAGTTCATATCCTAGAAGAATGGATCAGATATGCTAAAGATAGAAAGTCAAAACAATCTTACAAAAAGAGAGGAAGAGATCCTCAAAATGAGGTCAATTCCTCATTCTATGGTCTTCAGATCATATAGAACCTTTGTGTTGTGTAGATAAGACTTCCAAGGCTGTTTGATATATCTTGAGGAATATGAAATTCAAATTTTCCAAGTTTGGAAATAAACCCTAATTCATTGCCCCCAAAATAGGTGTTAAATCAACTTGAACACCTCCTCTAACTCCTTTGCATCAAAAGTGGAGCTTAGATTGGACATTATAATTCAATATCTATCTTTAGAAAGCATTTTCAAGAGATTCAGTTGAGAAAAACTTCGATCTGGGCAAAAAATATACCTTCGCTGCCTATCTCAGGTTTCACCAGCTATTTCGCCTTAAGATTTGCTAATTAACTGATGAAAGCTTTGCTTTTCAACAGCTAATTGGTTATAATTTTGCCTTTTATGCGGGTGAAAGCTCTATTTTGGTCAAAAAGGAAACCTTTCATGATCAAATCAAATTTATTGTTTGCATTAACGATGTTGCGGCTCATACCATTGTTGGGAAATTGATGTTCTTGATCTGGCCTGGTGATTATGGATCCGATTTCTGGAAATATCATGGGTAGAAAATGTGCATCAAGTGATAGAGGTTTCCTGGCAAAGTTGTTGAAAGTACTGAGGTTTTCAAAATCATAGGATTTTCTGTCTGGATCATAAGTGCATTTGTTTCAATGTAAATAATACAAATGCATCACAATGTTTAGGAGCATCTCAAACCTCCCATAAGCAATAATTGAACTTGTTGTTTGCAGGCTATCGAGCTCACAAGGGATTTTATTGGAAAGACTCCCTAAAATGATTGTTGGTAGACATATCTAGCAAGTAATTGCTTGGGTAAATTGGCCCCCTGAAAGAAGACCAAGGCTTTGGCACCACTGATCCTGCCATCGTGGTCCAAATATTCCCTATGAAAATAGGCGTCGAACAAATCGATGCTTTGCGGGCGAGCCATTGAAGAGATCCTCCTCGATCTGCTGATCCCTCAACATATCCAAATTCAACCCTGAAACCCTAATTGCTAGTGAATCACTATATCATTTCATGTGAAAGAATAGACCAAATTTTTTTTAGACATACTCGCAGGGCAGATTGGAGGTCGTCAATAAGTAGTGAATGGTAAATTTCACACCATACAAAGAAATTTGTAGGATATCATTGGTATGTTCTTATTCTTATCAAACAATAGCTATGACTATTCTATATCTCTGTCTCCAGCTTTAAAAAAACTTGGCATATATATCTGATACGTGCAATTACTGGATATCAAAAAACAAACTCTGTTTATTTGCTACGAAAAGAAAAACTTAAGCACCTATAAGATCTTGGCATTATTGCCTTGACACCTCAACAAATTGAAAACTGAAGACCAGGCTCTTTGATGAGTTGTGTCAAGAAAGAGAGACATCCCGCGATCTTCTCCTTCATATAACTTTGACCTAGCGTTTGGGCGCTCTGTGTTGGGTTGTGTGGTGTATGACCGGTAGCTTGACTTGTGGCTTGGTTTTTGGCTTTAATCTGATTGTCTTGACCCCTGTGTGTTGATATGCTGATAAGAAGCTTAGAAAACCTGCGACTACCACTCTACAAAATAATTTAATGATCTAGCATCCAATCCTTACACCATATGAGTTGTCAAAAGAATGGTCTGTAAAACTTTTCATGAAAATGGACATCTATTTCGATGAAATACCTCAAATATGGAGCTTGGCATTTGTATGTGGATTTAATGTGATGCGTGGCACTAGTAACATATGGACTCAGAATTTGGCTCTTGCACTTGGGCATTGGTGTTAGAGCTAGGCTTTGTATGGTTTATGTGTTGAATGTGCTTGACATTTGGACTCAAGATTTGGCTTGACTCGTTGCTTGGTGCACTAGGCTCTATGTATTGCATGGCTTGATTTAAGATAGAATAGGCTCACCTAGGCACACACCACTATTTCTTTTGGGGAATTTATCAAAGTATAAAATTCATAAAAGTAATGGAATGACATTTTTTTATTTGTAACTTGTATTGCAAGTCTAGAGGCATAAAAAAAAAGGATTTTTAAGCAAAGTAATCAAGCAAGAGATTGATGAACACTAATGGAGGTTAAGATATTGGCAAAGAAACTGAAGAAAATGATAAATCATTTGAAGAGTGATGGAAATACTCATCAAAATACCAGTGTGTTTTTTATCACTAACAACTAGCTCCAACTGGGATGGAGACCTCCCTACGAGGTTTCCAAGAACCTAGTAGTTCCAGTCGCCTTAATTGTTGGGCTATGGAGTCATCTGACCTGTGCAAATGATCTTCGGTAACCTGAAGCTTGATCTGCTTATTCATTGAAATTAACAACTGACACTAATCTAGCTGCTCATATGGCGAGCTTATTCTTCTGCCTACTCCTACTCCTAACCAGTAAAAACTGGCTCTTATTAAGTGAAGTGATGCTTCCAATGAAGCCATGTAAGGAACTGATTTACTGACCTCATGCTAGATCTTGACCCGAAAAACAATGGAAGCCCTATCATGCAGAAAATAGGTTTGAACAGATGATAAAGACAATCTTCTTCTGGCAGAAATATTTTAACATCTATGTTGCTCATAGACTCCAAATATTCAACAAAAGGGTCATCAAATTCACAAATCAATACCTCTTTGGGCTGCTGATCCAGTTGTAATTTGAAATGATGTTGAAGGTTGCCTTTACTAATCTCACTGTTGAATGCAAGTTGCTCAAGATCTATTGGAGAAACCTACAAGATGGATTGTTGATCTAGACTTTTCATCTCCTCACCTTCTTCTTCATATCTGCTGCAAACTTTTGGTCGCTACAAATCTTGAAACTGTAGGTTGCCCTCATCATTTACTGCAGATCTGAAACTATTACTTGTTGATCTGTCAATTCTTCCTGTTGATGTATATATTTTCTCTTTGACCTCAAAACCTTAAAAAGAGATATGTTGATTTTCATGAATATCTAAAGCAGTAGATACATCTGATATAATGTTAGATGTTTCTATGTTATTACAATCATTCAATACCTCTTGATCTTGGTGACAACCATATTTAATAGACGCGTTCAATACAATGTCAAAATCATCATCATGGTTGTCAAAAAGTGGATCAACAAATTCTTGATCATGATTAAAGATGTCTTCTGCAAACATGGAATGGCTGACTACAACATGATGTTGTTCCTTTATGGGAAAAGAAAAAGGCTCATCGAAATCAGATTCATAAATGTCATATATGCGCTGGTTGCTGCTTAAATCAACATCCTTTGAATTAAGGATCTGCTCTACTGCATCTGCATACTTATCAACAATAGGTGAGAAGAAAACTCCTGAATCATGCGAAGAAAGACAGACAGTCTTCAGATCCTTCTCCCCAATCACAGGTGAAAACATATCGTAGGAAACCTCTTGAAAAAGTTCAGAAAAATCTTCTTCTCTAATTGTTTCTTCATGCAAATCAAAGGCAGAAAGTGAAACAAAGATAGGGTCGGATGCATCTACAGATATGCAATTCTTATTTGTATCATGAAGATCTTCCTTAACAATATAATTTTCATCTTGACAAACAAAAGAAAAGACTACTTCCTGCTAAACATGCTTATCAAATTCATCACAGCAATCTTCAAACAGACCTTCAGCTGGAAATTCATCTTTACAAAACAAATGAAAATCATAATGAAAAATTGCCAATGAGTGAATGCTTGAAGTTGGAAGAGACTTGCACCAATCAAGGGCTATCCCCTCTAATGAATACTTGAAAAATTTAATCTAAACATATTCTTGTATGATCTGGAGCCGATGAATAAACTCATGAAAATCCAACAAATGTTCAGCTGGTACTTCCCATTCTTCTCCTCAAAATCTAGGAAGGGTGTGTTCCCATTCATCTCTACTAGGTACTGGATAAGGGTAACCAGAAATACTTGAGAAATTGCAGAATGCATACCTCTTTGCTAAGATCTGGTTCATTTATATACCAGTGGAGTCGCCAACAGATCCATCCTTCATGGAGTTTCCAAATAGATGATTACAACCAAGAGAATGTATAATCTTTGTCTATCATCAAAGATCAGCTCTGTGTCGTCTCCCAGGAAAGTTGAGCTTCAATCTCCTCTCCCCGGTAGCAGCGCCAATTTGTTATCACTCCAAGAAACTCTTTGGGGTTGTTGACCAAAGATGCTTGGTAACTTAAGATAAGATAATTTAGGTATGCTTGGATCAATGGGATAACTCAATGAATAATGAAATGGACAACTCATCATACATTTGAATAAGAGTGCTCTTAGAAATCAACAATCAAACAAGATATTTTAAACAGGGGATGAAGAACACTAGTCTAGATAACCAAATACAACAATTTGCAGGGTCATACAAGATAGCAAGAAGTCATTTAATTCAAGTTCATGAGCTTAATAAGAAGATAACAGTTCTTAGAAGCTGAGCTAAAATGAAGTAAAGTATAGAATAATCAAGTATATGAACAAATCTAACATTGAAAGCAAAAGAAGACTGTGATTCTATTATCAAGATAAGAGTCTAGTACAGTAGAAAAATGTATCCAGGATTGACCCCCCTAGTTCATCTCATATCTTCAGCTTTATATCTTTACAAATAAAGTTCAAATCCTAGAAGAATGGATCAGATATGCTAAATATATAAAGTCAAAACAATCTTACAAAAAGAGAGGAAGAGATCCTCAAAATGAGGTCAATTCCTCATTCTATGGTCTTCAGATCATGTAGAACCTCTGTGTTGTGTAGATAAGCCTTCCAAGGCTATTTGATATCTCTTGAGGAAGATGAAATTTGAATTTTCCAAGTTTGGAAATAAACTCTAATTCATTGCCCCCAAAATAGGTGCTAAATCAACTTGAACACCTCCTCTAACTCCTTTGCATCAAAATTGGATCTTAGATTGGACATTATAATTCAATATCTATCTTTAGAAAGCATTTTCAAGAGATTTGGTTGAGAAAAACTTTGATCTGGGCAAAAAATATACCTTCGTTGCCTGTCTCAGGTTTCACCTGTTATTTCACCTTAAGATTTGCTAATTAGTTGATGAAAGCTATGCTTTTCAACAGCTAATTGGTTATAATTTCGCCTTCTATGTTGGTGAAAGCTCTGTTTTGGTCAAAAAGGAAACCTTTCATGATCAAATCAAATTTATCGTTTGCATTAACGATGTTGCAACTCATACCATCATTGGGAAATTGATGTTTTTGATCTAGCCTCGTGATTATGGATCTGATTTCTAGAAATCTCATGGGTAGCAAATGTGCATCAAGTGATAGATGTTTCCTGGAAAAGTTGTCGAAAGTGCTGAGGTTTTCAAAATCATAGGATTTTCTGTCTGGATCATAAATGCATTTGTTTCAATGTCAATAATACAAACGCATCACAATGTTTAGGAGCATCTCAAACCTCCCATAAGAAATAATTGAACTTGTTGTTTGCAGGCTGTCGAGCTCACAAGGGATTTTATTGGAAAGACTCCCTAAAATGATTGTTGGTAGCAATATCTGGCAAGTACTTGCTTGGGTAAATTGGCCCCCTGAAAGAAGACCAAGGCTTCGGCACCATTGATCCTGCCATCGTGGTCCAAATATGCCCTGTGAAAATAAGCATCGAACAAATCGATGCTTTGTGGGCAAGCCATTGAAGAGATCCTCCTCGATCTCTTGATTCCTCAACGCATCCAAATTCAACCCTGAAACCCTAATTGTTGGCGAATCACTGTAGCATTTCATGTGAAAGAATAGACCAAATTATGTTTCCACATACTCGCAGGGCAGATTGGAGGTCGTCAATAAGCAGCGAACGGTAAATTTCACACCATACAAAGAACTATGTAGGATACCATTGGTATGTTCTTATTCTTATCAAACAGTAGTTGTGACTATTCTAGATCTCTGTCTCCAGCTTTAAAAACACTTGGCATATATATCTGATACATGCAATTACTGGATATCAAAAAAAAAAACTCTGTTTATTTGGTACGAAAAGAAAAACTTGAGCACCTGTAAGCTCTTGGCATTATTGCCTTGACACCTCAACAAATTGAAAACTGAAGACCAGGCTCTTTGATGAGTTGTTTCAAGAAAGAGAGACATCCTGCGAGCTTCTCCTTCATATAAATTTGACCTAGCGTTTGGGGGCTCTGTGTTGGGTTGTGTGTTGTATGACCGGTAGCTTGACTCGTGGCTTGGGTTTTGGCTTTAATCTGATTGTCTTGACACCTGTGTGTTGATCTGCTGATAAGAAGCTTAGAAAACCTGCGACTACCACTCCTCAAAATAATATAATGATCTGGCATCCAATTCTTACACCATATGAGTTGTCAAAGGAATGGTCTATAAAATGTTTCATGAAAATGGACATCTATTTCGATGAAATACCTCAAATATGGAGCTTGGAATTTGTACGTGGATTTAATGTGTTGCGTGGCATTGGTAACATATGGACTCGGAA
Organism: Picea mariana; assembly: GCA_032191745.1. NCBI lineage: Eukaryota > Viridiplantae > Streptophyta > Pinopsida > Pinales > Pinaceae > Picea > Picea mariana. Next base: position 680,391 of record JASDQU010104033.1, read on the forward strand.
TTTGGCACTTGCACTTGGGCATTGGTGTTAGAGCTGGGCTTTGTATGGTTTATGTGTTGAATGCGCTTGACATTTGGACTCAAGATTTGGCTTGACTCATTGCTTCGTGCGCTAGGCTTGATGTATTGCATGGCTTGATTTAAGCTAGACTAGGCTCACCTAGGCACACACCACTATTGCTTTTGGGGAATTTATCAAATTATAAAAGACATAAAAGCAATGGAATGACATTTTGTTATTTGTATCTTGTATTGTAGGTCCAGAGGCATAAAAACAAAGGATTTTTAAGAAAGGTAATCAAGCAAGAGCTTGATGAACACTAATGGAGGTTAAGATACTGGCAAAGAAACTGAAGAAAATGATAAATCATTTGAAGAGTGATGGAAATACTCATCAAAATACCAGTGTGTTTTTTATCGCTAATAGCCTCCACATCCATGGCCTCTAAACATAGCCCCTATTTACAATAGAAGCAAGTGGACGGGATCATGGAAGAGTACAAATACATATTCTTGTCACCCATCGGGGTACTGACGCACTGCCAAGTCAAGCATCCAATTGACTTGACCACTGGTGCACCTCTACCTCATAGACCAGTATATCGTCACTCGTTGATGGAAAATGATGAAATCATGCGTCAGATCCAAGAGCTTCTTCAAAAGGGGCACATCAGACCCAACTCCTCCCCTTGCAGAAGCCTGATTGTACTACAGCAGAAGAAGGACAGGACATGGTGACTCTACATTGATTACAAAGCATTAAACAAAATCACCGTCAACAACTGGTACCCAATTCCTAGGATTGATGCCCTTCTTGACCAACTCAAGGGGGCCAAGTTCTTCAGCAAGATTGACCTAAATTTTGGCTACCACCAGGGTCCCATCCAACCAACTAATGTATGGAAGACAACTTTCAAATCTAAACAAGGTCTCTTTGAATGGTTGGTCATGCCCTTTTTCTTAACAAATGCACCAACCACTTTCATGAGGTTGATGGGCGATGTATTGAGACCCTTCACCAACTCTTTTTTGGTGGTATATTTGGATGACATCCTCATCTTCAGCAGAACTTGGGAGGAGCTCATGCAGCATATTCAACAGGTTTTGAGCACTCTACATTAGCACAAGCTATATGCCAACTTGGAAAAATGCTCCTTTGGCATGAACATGGTCCAATAATTGGGATACATTGTTGATGAGCATGGGCTACATGTTGATCCAACTAAGATCCAATTCATCTATGACTGGCCAGCCTCGACCACACTAACTGATATTTGGAGCTTTTTGGGACTGGCCAACTTCTACCGACAGTTCGTTTTGGGATTCTCCCATAATACATGGGCCCTCAGCCAAGTGACCAAGGACGGTGGTAGGGAAAATTTTGTGTGGGGGAAGGAACAACAATGAGCATTCAATGATATGAAGCATCGATTGTGCTCTGCTTCAATACTCTCCTTTCCTGATCTGCAACAATTGTTCGATATTGAAACTAATGCATGTGACTATACTGTAGGCACAGTTCTCACTCAACATGGTCATCCGATGGCATACCATAGTGAGACACTCTCAGATATTGTTCAAAAATGCCCCACCTATGACAAGGAAATGTATTCCATTGTACAAGCATGTCATCAATGGAAACATTACATTCTGGGAAAGGAGATGATCATCCACACTGATCACAAGCCTCTGCAGTTCATACATACATAGGGTAAATTGCAGAATGACTGCCATCAGAAGTGGTCCACCTACCTACAACAGTTCCATCTCAACATCAACTATAAGATAGGGAGCTCAAATCATGTCGTTGACTGCCTCAATCGACCTCACGTGGATGCACTCACCATTGTTCTCCATTCCTATGGACATGAGGCATTTGAGTGTCCCCAACTTTATCGGCAAAATCTGTACTTCGCCACCACCTATCAGCTCTTGGGTACTAGCATGACTGTCACTGATTTTCACATTCAGGACAACCTATTATTCCATATAGGCCATCTATGTGTTCCTGCAAGCGAGTGTGAAAATATGATTTGGGAACCCCACTACAGTCGAATGGCAAGACATTTTGGCATGGAGAAAATTGTGATTGTTCTACAGAAACATTTTTGTTGGCCAAAACTTTGATAGGACGTCAACAAGTTGTTGGATCATCTTGTCATTGATTCCAATGGTTTGATTGATTGATGTCAAGTGATTTATTGATGTCAAAGGATTTATTGATTGATGATTGATGTAATATAATATGTATTTTCCTTGATGAGAATTCATAGATGAAGATGGATCAATGAGTTGTCATTGATATGATGAAGATGGATCAATGAGTTGTCATTGATACATGATGAAGATGGATCATTGTGGTTTCATTGGTATATGATGCATTGTTGGAAAAATGTATAGATAACTCATTATTGTCTTATCATGATTGATAAGGTGCACAAATGGATGAACTCCAAAGTGGTCCCCTTATGGTGAAAGCCCTCACAGGAAGACGCTTTACGGATTGAGTTAACCTAGAAGAATGGTTGGAGGACCCTTTCTCTCATTATTTTCTTATCATGATTGATAAGGTGCACAAATGGATGAACTCCAAAGTGGTCCCCTTATGGTGAAATCCCTCACGGGAAGATGCTTTACGAATTGAGTTATCCTAGAAGAATGGTTGGAGAACCCATGCTTGTATGTGGAATAATGAGATGAAGATCAAGGAAATTGTTGGTGAAACTATCCTAGATGGATAGTTCTTGTCATGCCATTTTCGGTGGTATGTGGAATGTCACATAAATCCTCATGGTTTGAGATTTATGTCCTTACGAAGATGAAGGACCCCCACATGAAGACTTGAAGCCCCCAAGGTCAAATAAGTCAAAGTGACCTAAAAGAATAAATCATTATTTAAATGATAAAGTAAAGTGACAAAGTCAAGGTGGATTATTTAAATAATAAGAGAAGTGACAAAATCAAGAAATGATAAAGTAAGGTGACAAAATCAAGAAGGAATATTTATGGAAAGTGGTTAACCCTAAAAATAAGAAAAATAGGTTAAGTGACCTAGAAATGGGTTAAGTGACCTAAAAGAAGAAATCATTATTTAAATGATAAAGTAAGGTGACAAAGTCAAGGTGGATTATTTAAATAA
>JASDQU010104033.1:683630-709272 GCA_032191745.1 Picea mariana
TATGGAAAGTGGTTAACCCTAAAATAAGGAAAATAGGTTAAGTGACCTAGAAATGGGTTGAGTGACCTAAAAATGGGTTAAGTGACCTAGAGGATGAAAGTATAAATAAGATAGCAATGGTCTCTTGTAGATCATCATTTTTGTGGATCAATGGAGAGCTTCTTGTGAGAATATCTTTTGCAGTATTGATGGAGAGCTTCTTGTGAGAGCTTCTTGAGCATTTTTGGTGTGGAACACTTGATAATATTGAATATTTATAGGTGACTGAGGTAACCAAGGATATCTAAGCCGAATTTTAGAAGGAAGGTGAAGAAAAGAGGGTCGAAATTGAAGGGAGGATAAATTATTTTGATGATGCTTTCTAAGGTATGTTATTTACAGGTCATCTCACCATTTTCGCTATAATGTTTTTTATATAATGATTCAGATCGTGAAATTGTTATTCCATTGAGAAAAAATACCCAAGTATATGTGGTAAAAAATTAATCTTGTGGGTCGTTGTATTTTGGGAGTTACACTCCGTGGAAAATAGGGTTTGTGGCTAGTCCTAAAACTAGTCAAAAACAGGTGTTTCAGGTAAAAACGTCATAACTTCTTCATAACAGATCCAAATTTAGTCAAAAAAGATGTGTTGGTTATGGTACAGTCTGTATTATGTTTTGTAACAGTTTCAGATCAATTCAACATATATTTTGTGTGGGGTACGCTCTACAAGGTCGCTCTCTAGAATAAGACAGAATTCAGCAAGGTATGCCATTTTTGCTATAAATCCTTTTCTGAGAGGTTCCAAGTAGTTCCACCTAGAGAAATTGCATAGAAAACACTAAATAACATTGTGTATCAGTTTAATATATTTATTCATTACAGGTACAAATTTACGATTATTTCAAGTTGGGGTTGTTGACTAATCCAAAACTAGTCATGGTTGAGACAAGAAATTGATGAGTTGGCACATACATGAGGTGTATAGTTGATGATGTTGGTACATATTGATGATTCATTTTTTATGATTAGTTGACACATGATTGGTATATACTTGTAACATGGTTAGATGCACTTGTTTATGGTACAGGTTGATTACAGGTTGTTTGGCATAGGTTGGTGCATGGTTGATGCACTTGTTTATGTTGACAGATTGATATCTGTTGAGGATTGTTGCCCCATCTCAGTTGGTGCTGAGAATGTAAGTTGAGTCTTGCATATAGATCTAGTTCTCTTTTAAATTTGTACTCTATTCAGTTGTTGTTGAAAAACCCTTGGATTGAAGTCCATAATAAAAAGAAAAATTGTACATACATCTTGTGTTCTTTGTGTTCCTTGTGGAGATGATTTGTTGATGATATGTTGTTGATATGTATTCATGTCTAACTGATTATAAATGAAAACAATGAGTAATGAGCAAATGATGAATGTTAACTAAGGATTTTTTGTGTAAGAGGGAAGTTTTGGGAAAAAGATCCCAACACTCATTCACCCCCCCCCCCCTCTAAGTGTGGTAGGTGTGTCCAACACAAGTATATCATATCCTACACTTCCTATGTCATTTCTAATCCAACCATCAAGAATCAAGGATTATACACCCCTCTTCCTACTCCTGATAAGCCTTGGGAATCCATCTCAATGGATTACATGGCTGGCCTTTAATCCACCAAGCAAGGAAATGATTTTGTATTTGTGGTCGTTGATCAGTTTTCGAAGATGGTCATCCTCACATCCTGAAAGAAGAATATTACAATGGAAGATACTGTTAAGATCTTGTTCGAATGATTGTGAGTACATTTTGGGATACCACAGACCATCGTCTCTGACTGGAACATCAGGTTCCTCAACACATTTTGGTCGAGTCTCTAGTCATTTCTGGACACCAATCTCACTAAATCCATTTCTTTACACCCCCAAATAGATGACCAAACAAAGGTCATCAATCGCATGATTGTGCACATCTTGTGCATGTAAAACTCTAAGCATCCATATACATGGGATGAGAGTCTACCCTATGTTCAAAACAGTTACAACAAGGCTCTCCATAGCTCCACCAGCCATAGCCCATTTCAGGTGGGGTTAGGATTCCAACCCTTGGGTCCCATTCATGTTGCACTACCTCTTACCACCACACAGACAAACTCTTCCTATGTTCAGTCTGAGACCAAAAAAGCCACCAGATTCATTGAGCGGATTCAGCACATCTGCCAACAGGTCCATGAGTTTTTGCAAAAATCTAATGCTAAGTACAAGCAATGCTATGATCAACACAGGGTACCACACTAGTTTCAGGTTGGAGACAAAGTCTGGTTACACTTGTAGAAGGATCATCTTACAAGGCCCCATAGGATTCTCCACCCATTTTGTTATGGGCCTTACACTATCAACAAGGCAGTGGGTAGCAATGCTTTTGAGCTCAACACTCCACCCTTCCTTGGCTTGCACCCAGTGTTCAATGTGGACCTCCTTCGACCATAATTTCCACCATTATTGGACTCGGAGATCGTCTAACAATTGACACCAACAGATCTCAACCTTGAATACATGGAACAAGCATTCACTAATAAGATAGTTGACACACAGGTCAAGGGAACTCGCCAACAGAGGATCTAGCTTTATTGGGTTGTCAAGGAAAGTCAGCTCCTACACCAAGGAAAGTGGCTCACCCATGGCCAAATTCAGCAGAAGTGTCCTCACCTGATGGGGGAACTCAAAGAAATGGAGGCCATTTCTTCTTAAGGGGGCAGGACTGATCCAAGTGGATATTGGTGGCCACCCACCTGTTCCAATTGGCTCATCTTGACATTTTTTGGTTCAACACGTTCTTTTGTACTTCTTTGTAATTGTGGGTTCTACAGTTCCAAGGCTATCTGAATCCCTACACATATTCCAAGTGAATAATGGTGGCCTCCCACCTAATCCAACTGGCTTATATTTTTGTACTTCCAGGGTCGTTTTGGGGCCCTAAACATTGTTTATTTGGTTCACCATAGTATAATTGTAGACAGATTCAAATTTTGATGGTGTAATGTGTATTTCTCTTAAATACCTTTCAAACAGGCTACCATGCACCTAAAACAAAGTTCGTATGAAAATGTTATGACCCTGGGAAGTTGAGGTACCAACTTACCCATAGGGGCCCACATAAATTTTGACATTTCATCTCCTAGGGTTAGGTTTTTGGATGTATAGGGTTTTGGAATTCATGAGTAATATCAAAAAGGCCTTTGGAGCCTCATTGTAATGATTCTTCTAAGACGGATACGCATAGAAGCCACATATCTTCTCAGAGATAGCTACCACCATTCAAGCAAGTGTTTCAGTTCTTTAGTTTTAGAGTTCCAGCCTATTTCATTTATGTAATAGAAGATATTTTTCACTGTATATATGTGTTGTTCTTTATATATTTGTGTTTATTATATTCAATTTGTTTCGCTCCTAAATCTAGATCATACCCTCTGTGAGGTGGACTAGACCACACCCGACTCCATAGCTTGTGACCTAACCCTCAAAAGCTAGCTTATTCATATCCACTATCTCTTATTTACTAATTGATCACATACAATGAATTACTCAACAACTTTACCAATAACAACAACTGATCAACCCCCACCTAGACCTCCTAGGTACTTATTTATACTATTATATTGTCTTATAGCCATTACATTCATGTCTGAAACCCTAACCCTAACATGGCTAGTTCTTTTTGCATGCATGCCACACTACTTTTCCTTCTTTTTCAGCATGCTTATTTTCCTTCTTCTTTTTTTTGCTATTTTTATGTTATCTTCTACATGCTTATTTTTTGCCTCCTCTTGCATGCGCTCCAAAAATAGGCTTCTTTTTCCCAAAATATGCCTATTCCAAAAATACACTTTCCTCCCAAAATAGGTATGCACCAACATGCTTCTTGGGTTAGCGAGAGTGGTCATCCTTAGGTGAAACTACCTCAAGACTCAACTCTCTATACCCTAACCTTGTTAGGGACGTGCACCAAGAAATAACAAGGAGAAGATTTCTCTAATACCACTAATTTGGAATATATTTAGAATGAAATGGAACACACACAGAAATATAGCAGAGACTACAACAATACAGTGAAACCCAACTTCTATTAATGAATAAAATAATAGAATATTGTAGAACACGAACTCGCTAGAATGGTGGTATCTTATCTTTGAAGAGAAATAGATGTCGTCTATGTTCATTCACAAAAAGATGATTACAAAGTGACTGAAAATGGCCTTTTATCATGAATCATAAAAGACAAATAGGCAGAAATTCTAAACATCAAAACCCTAACCCTAGAAAATGAAACACCAAAAGTATTGTTGGCCCCGAGGTGGTTAGTTGATACGTCAACTTCTTGGGGGTGTAACCTTTGCATGAAATCTTCATTTTGTGTGCATGATAGCTCATTGGAAATAATTATTCGAGGATTGAAACTTTTGGCTAGGGCTAGGGAATTCCACGGAAACCCTTGGCCCCCCGAATGTCCAAAAAACATTGTTTAGGGCCTCAAAATGGTATTGAAAGTTTGGGACTCGAAAAACCATAGAAAAATAACTAAAAAGATAGAGAAACATTGAGTCAATGGAAGAGGTGGGTGGTCACTGATATCCACCTATATTAGTCCTCTCCTTTAGGAAGAAATGGTATCCATTGCATCGAGTTCCCTCATCAAATGGAGAATTTTTTGTTGAATTTGGCTCTGGTTGAGCCACTTTCCTTGGTGAAGAAACAACCTTGCTTTGACAACCTGATAAAGTTATATGTGTTGTTGGAAGGTGTCTTTCATCTATGTATCCATGATTCAATAAACTTTAGTCTAATCAAGGAATTCAGGGTTGAGTTTTGTAGGGGACAAGTTCTTAGCTTCCTCTGAGGTATCTAGTAGAGGTGGAAAATATGGGAGAAGAAGCTCCACATTAAATATTGGATGTAGGCCAAGGAATCAGGAAATAAGTAATTCAAAAGAATTCTCATCTACAACATTGGTGATGGTTTAAGTCCCATATCAAAGTCAACAAATCTTGTGATGGGGTCCTGCAAGGTGCTCTTTCTGCAAGTGTAACCATACCTTATCACCAACCTGGAACTTGTGTGGAACTCGATGTTGTTTGTGTCATTGCTTGTACTTCCCATTGTATTTCTACAATATGTCATGGACTTCTTGGTGGATATGTTGAATCCATTCAAAAAATATGGTTTCCTTATCAGCCTCAGTTTGAGCATGGGAAGTTTATTCTTTTGTGGATGCAATGGGTATAGCTACGTCAATTGGAGACAATGGATGGAACCCCAAACACACCTGAAAATGGTTTTCACCACTAGAGTTATGAAGGGATTGATTGTAGCTATGATGAAAGTAAGGAATAATCTCATCCCATGTGTAAGGATGTTTGTATTTGTATGTTCTTAGCATATGCACAATCATCATGTTGACTACCTTTTTTTGTCCATCGGTTTGGGGGTGGAAGGAAGTTGATTTGGTGAGCCTGGTGTCCATCAATGACCATAGATTGGACTAGAATGTACTCAAGAACCTGCAATCACAATATGAAATAATGGTTGGTGATATCTTGAAATGAACCCCAACACGTTTGAAGAAGGGATTAGTAGTCTCCCTGGCTATGATACTCTTCTTGCAGGATGTCAAAACTGTCATCTTAGATAATGTATCAATGTTCAACCAATAAAAACACTTTTGTTTTACATCCCCTTTTTTTCACACCAAAGTATATTTCCACTCAACTGTAATGAGCTTCCCAAATCATATTTTCACCCTCACTTTAAGGAATTTTTATCGTAAGATTTGTACTTATACAAATCCCAACACAAGACCCTAAATCTTGCATAACTATGAAAAATCCTACCACTGACACTTAGTAAGAACTTCCCTCATTTTAGTGATGGAAGAGGTCCACCACAAAGGAGGTTTCCCTGGTGACCTTAAGGGATCAAAGTAGCAAGTATAGTATCCAATCCTACCATCCCCTCTCTTGATCACCAAAATATTTCTCTAGGTCAAGGTAGTAGAAGAAGTATGAAGTTGTTTGAGTACCTACCCAGAACAAGAACACTTTACACCATATATATGATTATTTCAGAGTCCAAACATGCAATTAATACCCCTTTAATACACTAGACAAGATAAGTTGCAATGGATGTTAAATTTGCATTAGTAAACAATGATATTATAGAAGTAAATGATGTATAACAACAACAACACTTAGTGCTTAGAATTCCAATAATTGACCATGAAAACTTATCATGAATCTTGTAAAATATTATCCAATTGTTTAAGGAAATTTTTGAATAAGTCAGGCCACCTTTACAAGGGTGTATGCAACAAATTAGAGTATTTCAAGGTGGTTGTAGAAAAATTTTATAACAACAACAAGAAAATTAGTGAGTTTTCCGATGTTAGTGTTAGCAAAGTCAGTAGATAGCTTGATAAAGTTGAGAGAGTGAGTGCATCAATTAATTCACCAAGGAAATAGATTATTAGATTAATGTATTTATTAGGTTATGAAGTCTTATAATATTTGTTGGCACAGGGGTAGACCCAGGGTTCAACACTACAATAGCACACCAAAAAACCCTAACTATCGACCCTTTTGGAAACACCTGTGAAGCAGATGAAGTCTCACCTGAGGTAGAGGCAAGGGTGATTGCAGGACTCAGATGTCTGCAACCTTAGCTGGGACACAAATCTATGATTGTAACACATTAACAAATCACTTAGTTATTACAATTCGTTAATATTCAACCTTAGTTCACAGCACAGCTAAACCCTGACAACAGATCAGCACAGCATTCACACAGATCCAATAGATTCAAGCACTAAGCATACCAATAGAGATTAGATCTAGAATTCATTCACATTATTCAGCACCAATATATCATATCAGATTCATCTATCATCTAACATCACACTAAGAATTGAATCACAACACAGGATATATGTGGTTCACCCCCACCCTCAGGCTATGCCCACCAACTCATCGTCCTCTTTATTATCTTCGATCAATCTTCTTACATGCACAAAGCCTCAAAATCAAATCTGCAGAGGACAGGATATCTGTGCACCTCACTAGATCCTCTTTCCTTGAGTTATAGCACAAAGCCTTCCACAGTTTCTTACAATCACTTGCACTTAGCTCTGCAAGCCTCCCACAATATGCACCAAGAAATTACCACTTAGCACTTAACACTTAGCACACTTGCAATTGACTAGTCACTACTAGTCATTATTCACTACTTCTCACATCACCTAGACTTCTATTTATACCTTACAAAATAATCCTAAGCATGGGTAAACCCATGGGCCGACATTCCCATACCCGTTACATAAGCCCAAAACCCAAAAAGGCCCTAAACAGGGGCTGAGATCCTACGATCTCCACTTCGTCTTGCGCTCCTCCTTCGACAGCCTTTCAAAGTCCCAAAAATAGGTTAAACGTGACCAAGGATCCTCAAAACTTGGTCAAGGGCCAACAGGCCCCCAACACCCACCTATGACTCGTCCCGAGTCATTATGATCTGGGTAATTATGCCTCAAAAGCCTCGATCTTGGCTCAAGCTACTTTGACTTTTTGTTGTGCCATGGCCTCCTGCCCAGCGAACTCTTAGATAACAGCTTCATTTGCAAGTCCCTCTAAGCATTGTTCAGCTATAGCGACGACTTGCTCCAGTTCTGCTCCTCGGCCTTCGATCTCTGTGAACAGTTGGCAAGCCTCATCTTGTATAGGTTGGATCCTCTGAGTCACTTCCATGACTCTATTCTAAATGGTGTGGACCTGTTGTTGAGCAGTGCACTACTCTTGGGATCACTTCATCCTTTCAACAGCTGATAGGGGCTTCAACTATGCCTGTATTGTTTCTTCTTGCTGCTTCACCTCCTGGAGTTATGACTCCAGTGCCTTCAGTTCTAGATTCTCAGTGAGTAATTCATAAGTCTAGGAACTATGATTACTTATTTGTTTACATTCCATGGAAAGGGCCTTCATTCTCTCAACTACGCTTCGAGCAGTTGCATCTCTTTGATCCCTCACATCATGTAGGGTGTCGGGCATTGTGCAGAGCTCTAAGTCTACTATTCTTTGTTTTAGTTGTTGGATAGCTTCTACAAGCTGCTCTACTTGATGCTAGACTTAGTCTTTTACCTATGACTCTAAGCTTGTCACAGAGCGAAGTGCTATGTTCATTGCTTCTTTCACTTGGAGTTGTTTTGCGAGCAACTATTCTTTTTCTTGTTGAATCTGTGCTTTCTCCTCTTCAAACTTTGTCTGGAGAGAAACCTTCTCATGCTCTGCAACTCGGCGTTGTTCTACGACTACTTATTGCACTTGATTCAAGTCCTGGGTGGCTTTTTCTATTTCTTCATGTGTGTGATGAAGGCGAGCTTCAGTCGCATCAGCTAGTCGGCGGAGTTGGGCTGGCTCATCTCCCAATTCTGGTTCTTTCGACGACAGGGGTGCAATGGACACTGCGCGACTAGACTAAAGGACATGTTGTACCCCTCGGAGCTCAACCTCAATTCTGTCATACATATCCTCTTTCTTGGCTTCATGTTCCTTCAAGATTTCCTACGAGGCATTGTTTACAACTACGATGATGAAGTCAAAGTCATGAATAGTGAGCATAGTCTACATCTTGGTCAAAGTGGCTCTGGATTTCTTTCAAGAAGAGGGTTTCGAGGGAGAAACCTTCCTCTTCTTCAAGGGATCAGCCTCATCTCTAGGCGATGTTACTTCACCTTGCTTCTACTCATATTCTTTGCCATTCATCTCTTCTAGTTCATCATCACCCCCTCGGCCAAGTGATAATAAAGTAGTTTTTTCAAATGCGTTGCTTAAGTCTTGTAATTCTGCGGTCTTCTTCCTTCTGTTGGTTTCAGGTGTGTCATGTTCTTTGTGAGTATCCTCTGATCTATCAAGTTCGGGGTCAGACATATCTACAAGATTAGTGGGGATTTTTTCACCTCTTTTGTCACCTAAATGAGCAAAACAGAGGTGCTTACAAGCTTAGCTGGGCTAGCTAAGCAAGACAGTTGTAAAGGAAAGGGTTAGAGAAAGAAACATAAAATACTAAGCTAAGAATTAAACTAAGAAATGAAAGAACAACTAAACTATTGATCATAAGGACATAAGAACAAAAAACCAATAAGACTCATGTCACCAATGGCAAGGATTATATTAGTGAAAGAAAACACCAAGAAGAAAGAGGACTTTGGGTCCCTTCTTCCTCCAAGAGAGGGCTCTTGGACCCCCACAACTAAGCTCTTCTTACAACTTTGAAACTTGAAAGAAATGGTGAAAGAATCCCAAGCTAACCCACTCAAGAGGTGAGATGGATTTCCCAAATGTAATGGTGTTAGTATGCTCTTGATGAGAAAAGAGGATTCCCCAAGAGAATAGCAGCAACATAACCTTGCAAATGAATTCCTTGAAAATGAAGTGCACACATGGCCTTGTTTCATACCACCACTTTGAGGTATTGTGCAACTAGCTTATAGTGTGAAAAGAGGTTATTTAGAGCATTTTTAGGTCTTTGACTAGCCACCCAATCGGATCCAGCCGAGATTTGGGTGTCAAATCAACTTGGAAGTTGAACCAAAAGTGGGTAGGAGGCCGACCAATCTCATAAATCCATCATTCCCAAATGTGTGCAACTTTTAGTGACCACAGTCACGCATCATACACATGTGCACTTTTCCTACGTTTCTGGGTAGTACATGTGCGTGCGTGACCTGTGTAGTCATAGCGCACTTTAATTTTATCACTGGTTGTATAGTTTTGGACCTTTTGGAAATGCTTTTGTGGTAATTTTGGTCCATGAGTGACCTCATAACTGTTTGATGATGTTGGATTCCTCTAACCATTTGTGGATGAAATTTCAGTGATAACAGATGCCCCCTAATGGATGAGGTTAGGACCATACATATAGTCAAAATTCATCAATGTTTATTCTACTGAGAGTGTCGTTGTAAGAAAGAGCGATAGTGAGAGTATCAAGAATGACCTGTTGGAGGGAGAAGGGAACCTGTAGACCCAACCTTCCATAAGGTGTGTAAAAATAAATTGTGTACAAACGAGGTGGGCATGCCCCATGCTCGTGTCATGTAACTCAAAAAGAATGGCATTGAACAGTAACTGAAACTGTGTGTTGATCTAGATCACTGCAGCACCCTCAGGGGCGGTTCTGATAAAGGCAGAGGACGAGTCTGATGAGGAACATACTCTGAATAGGAAAGGATACTTGTAAGAAGTATCACATATGTTGTGGGAATTGATAGCCTAGCCAAGTTCAGAGGTCTTTGATGAATATAGGAAACAACTGCAATAGTTGCAAAGTAAGACCCACCATAACATGAGAAAGTGTTGAAGTCGAATGTTATGGGGGTCAATGATAGCAGGGAGAAATTATAGTTCTCCCTGTGCCATCCAAGATATCTCATTGGAAGGGTAATGAGAGTCAAGATGTTGTAGCCCTTCTGGAAACTGTATTGATGTTGACAAAAGGGGGATGCGACTCTAAGAAGCAAAAGGCTTCAGGGAATCTATTAGGTGAGGTTAGGAACTGAGGAGATACATGAATGAAGGCAAGATGTGTGGAGACTCAAGACTTCCCTTGGTTGGGGGTATATGCGAAGTATAAGTGGTCGCAACCATTCAACTAGGTCAAGTGTCAGGGGGACAACAAGACGTGGGATAAGTATTGCCAGAGGTGGGAAAAAGTGGAAAAAATCAGAGAGAAAAGGTAAGGGGTCTATGGGATACTCGAAGTATATAGACGATGTCAACAGGAGTAGATGATAAGGAGTGCCCCAACCAAGGGCGACATGGGTTGCGGTTTCCAAAAAGGGAAAAAGGTCGTCAAAGGTGACGACAAAAAGATATGTAAATGCTCAAAACAAAGGCTTTTTACAAGTACCAAATGAATAAAGAATAATTTGGGATGAGTGTACAAATATAGAAATGGGTGCCCCAGTGCAATATGGTTGGGCTGGTTAGCGCGCAATATGCTTGGAGAACTGGTGGAGGTTGGGGGCCCCATGGGTGGGTTTCTGTATGAGGTAGATGAAATGGAGGGAAATCTATGGATGGGCAAATTGATTGTGGATGAAATGGAGGGTTAATGATACTGTAGAGGTGCAGTCAAAATAAAACCTTGAAGAAATAACCTGGGAGTCCATTAGGAAAGCCAGAAACAATGAGGAGAAGGAGTATGTGGCTGATTCACGACATGATTTAAGACTATCGGGACTCCCATCCCTAAAGGGTTAAAAAGTAGCATGAGTGTCAAAGTGCCAAGGGGTGCTATGAATGGGACAACTCATGTGGGGGAGAGTGTTACCGAGTGACAGTACCCAAAAATGCAATGGAGGTGGTGGTACTGCAGAGCCATAGATGGGGATCCTAAAGGAAAATTTCAAAGGGTGTGACTGGAGATGCAATTGAGATTCAGGGGGGATGATTACATTCCAGTGTTGATTATATACCTGAAGGGGTGGTGCTGATGTATGATGACCAAGTACCTGCACACATAAAAAACAAAATACCCGACATGAACAATATCTGAAGAGAATCAAACATACAAGCATTTATTTGATAATTTTGAACATGAACATGCATACCTAGGCAGGGTATCAAAAAATGGTGCCCTGGGGGCTAGGGATAAAAATTGGCCTGTGGACTGTCTTTTTGTAGATGATGGGATGTTGATACCGTGGCTGAAGATGGATCGAAAAATGGACACCCGGAGCTCCCGAAATGGGGTTTGGAAGTTTGGCGAAAAGGACTATATATAGTTGTAGGGCCCACATTGCCACCTCATTTGTACTTGCTATCAGAGTGACTGGACGAGAGGTATTTAGAGGAGATTTGGAGATTCTGGGAGAATGAGACAGTCGATTCAGGACCAGCAAGATTTAGGTTAGTAGTCTTATCGTCCTGCACAGAAGTATGTTTTCAATTTGTGGGAAGGGCCTGTACGGAGGGTCGTACAGGGGTTTTTATGGGTGTGGGCCCCCTAGTGCACGGGCGATCTGAAAATATGTGCACACAGGCATGTGCCTATTATCCGGATAGCCACGCATGGGTGTGCCTGGAAGGGGGAAAAAGGCGTGCATGGTATGCATGCTTGTTTGCTACAGAGTTGCACATGGGTGCGCGGTTGTGTAGCGCACAAGCGCGCTATGATGTGCGCCTATGTTCGTGATAGGGGCGCATGGATGCGCCGCTATATGGTGGATAGGCACACACTCATGCGTGCCTATGGGATGAATGGGCCCGCATGTGTGCACACCTATGGGGTGAACAGGCACACATATGTGCACGCCTGTTGGGTGAACAGGCGCGCATATGTGCGTGCCTGTGGGTTAAACAACCGTGCCTTGTGGGCAAGGCTGATGGGTGAAAAACTCATCTTTTTTAGAGATTTGAATTTATTTTATGGTCAAGATGGATGATCTACGACTGTATTATGTGGTTGCAAGTGATCATTTGTACGATTTCGATCCATTGGCGAGAGCAGGATTGGTCACAGCTAAGAGATGTCGTGGCTATTGAGGAGCTGGGGGTTCATGCCACTTTGGCAACCTGTGGGTTGTTGAAGTTCTTCAAGTGCCCATTGATACGAGCTCGGGAGTATCTTTTGCAGTTTCGGATCTGAATGTGGAGTCCAAATATTCATTGTTTTATGGTGCAGGGAGAGCAGATCGCCTTCACTGCAGTGGAGGATGTATATTTTCTGACTGGGCTCCCTTTTCGAGGAATGCCCCTACGGGCGGAGCTTGCGTTACCTGCGGACGTGCAGTTAGCGACCTTGGGGTGGAGGTATTATTCAAGGGATAACTTCATGTTAGGCTCCATAGTGAGTATCGAGGCGATGGATGCTTTAGTTCATCGTTGTGTAGCAGTGATGATCGTGAGGGTATATGGGTCCCTCATGACTAAGCGGATCAGTGGTGGTCAACTGAGGATTATGGGGAGGGCACTGGCTGGGGAGAATTTTGCTTGGGGTTTGATGCTGCATGCCAAGATGGTAGGGTAGCTCAACAGATGTCGGACTACGGACTCAAGAGACTTTGTCTTTGGGTCCATCTTGGTGGCCTAGTTTTTGGAGAGGGTCTCGATGTTGTGCCCTAGAGTTTTATTGGGTGCACCTGGTGAACGAGAGCCGCGACTAAGGTTGTGGTCGATGATTTTGATTCACCGCGGTGGTGGTGAGGATGGCCATTTTTTCACAGCCAAGGATGCGCAGGTATGGCAGCAAATGTCATAGATCATACTGCAGTATCCATACTGTGGTGTTGACTTCCGGGGTGATCCGGATATGGTGTTACCTCCAGGGGAGGTTTTTGATCACCAAGGTATGTTTTTTATTTTGATATGTTGATTTTTGAGATAGCATGACATGTTTATTATGTATAGATGTTGATACTATCATTTGGTTGTTTGTATGTGCAAATGTAGGACCTTGCGGGCGTGAGGTTGAGCTGATGAGAGTGTCGGCTTGTCAGGAGCTGGGGAGACTGTTGTGGGGAGGGCTGAGGGTAGGAGAGAGGCGTCAGCATGAGTACATTGAGGTGAGTCCAGATGGTGATGAGAGAGTAGTGAGGAGACTTCATTTTGATGACCCTGGTGACGGGCCATCACATGCTCCTCCGATGGAGGCTGGGGGAGATTTTGAGGATATTCACCGCTGTTTGGAGACGGTGCTATAGGGAGTGCCTGAGGGAATGTGGTCACACATCTAGGATGAGGGAATCCTGGAGTAGTGTGTGGGAGTGTTGCTGACATGGCGAACCGTGGTGTGGCGAGTAGCAGAAGCAGATGCCACGATAACTGGGCAGTTACCTCCAAGTCCGGAGGGATCGATAGTGGGTGGGGCACCACAGCCTGAGGGAGGGGTAGGAGGTGGTTCTCTAGAGGCACCTTGAGTGTCACTCTATGGATGTTTTTATTTTTGTATATAGGCTGGTGAGCCCATTTTGGTGTAGTGACACCAGTTTTGTACTGAGGTGCTTCACTGGCATGCGGATTTTGTATATGATGTATGCTATGTATATGTAAACATTTTGATGGCACAGTTTGACCGATTTATATATATGAGTATACATTTTGGGGTCTGTGTGATGTTTACATGTGTTTTTTAATGTTATGTATGATGTCTAATCTATATATGTTGTGACAAGCTCTTGATGGTTTATGTGTGTGTAGAGATATCTTGATGTGATATATGTCAATCGAGTATAATGTTATCTAGTTTATCTGTAATTTGATTCAATTGTCTTGGAATATGTGTAAATGTAATGAAATCAAAATGTCAAGATAAAAGTCTAACTTGCAGGTATTTGCAAAAGAGGCAAGGATCGCGGACACGGTACACATTGTTGAGCTGGAGGATGACTAGTTGGGAGTCAAGAAAGATGCTAAGGTGACGAATACGATGATGACGGGCATCGGCGAGGAGGCCAATGACGGTAGTGTACTCGACTTGATTGTTGGTTGTTGAACCCAAACATACGCCGCTAGAGTGGAGTAGTTCATGTGAGGGGGAATAGAGGGCCCAAGTTGCCGAAGTGAGATTTTGTGTCTAACGGCTGGCACCGTCGGCGTAACCAATGTGGTAGGCCAGTGGAGGAAGCATCTATCAATAACACAAATGATAGTTTAGATGTGAGGGAGGGAAAAAAAGATTAAAAAAAACACTATAAAAGAAATAACCTAATGTAGAATGGCTACACTTAGGCGTAAAATTTCTTTAAGTATAACCTATTGACGGGTTCTTTGAGAGAGAGGCCTTCAGGGGAAGCTAGGATGTATGTGCCTTTGGTGAGGCAATGTTGGATAATGTAGGGGCCATGCCATAGTGACTTGAATTTTCCATGACCGAGGGTATCATGAGCGATATCGTAAGCAAGGACGAGGTCACCTTTGTGAAATGAGCGAAGGTTGACATGGCAATCAAAGGTGGCCTTTGACCACTTTTTGGCTGCCTCATTGTTCTTTAATGAAGATTGACTATCTTCATCCAGGGACTCTAAGTTCAACAAATGTTGCTCCATTGGAGCAGTGTCGAGTAATATCTCAATTGCGGTGCGTAAGGTGGGAATTTTGCACTCGATGGGAAGATTGGCCTCAACCCCATAGACTAGATGAAATGGCATGAACCCAGTGGTTGTTTTCATGGTTGTACGGTAAGCCCATAGTGCAGAAAATAACATATGATGCCAATTGGTTTTATGTTTGTTAACCGTGTGCTGTAACATGGTCTTGAGGACCTTGTTAACTGCTTCGACCTGTCCATTAGACTGAGGGTAATAAGGTGAGGCAAAATCATGGGGGAATCCCAACCGTGATGAGAGTTCGACGAAAATCTCATTCTCGAAATGTTTCCCATGATCGGAAATGAGTTGGAGTGGTACTCCAAAGAGGGATATGATGTGATTAAAGAAAAAACACGTTGCAATGTCAGCGGTGTTGTTGAAGGTGGGCATGGCTTTAGCCCATTTTGTTAAGTAATCGACTGTTACAACAATGTATTTGTGTCCATTGCTGGATGGGGGATTATAAGTCATAAATTTGATGCCCCATTTACAAAAGGGGTCGGCCATAATGACTGGGTGAAGAAGAGTAGGTGTTGCTCGTGCTTTGTTGGCATAAAGCTAACATTTATCGCACTGTTTCACAGCATGAATGCAATCGTGAAACAATGTAGGCCAAAAGTAACCTACTCGAATGATTTTCTGAGCAGTGGACATTCCTGAAAGATGGCCCCCACATGCGCTGCTATGGAAATCATTCAAGACTCGATCAGCCTCGTCAATAGTCAAGCATCAATGAAGTATGGTGTCGACCCCTCACCTATATAAGATATCTCCGATGAGGATATAGTGGGGGGTCTGGTGGTGAATACAATAACGATCATCTCGTGAGAGGTGGTTACCAAAATTTTGGGTTCGGAGGTAGATGAGGAGGTCTCTATACCAAGGATCATCCGAAGTGATATAAAAGAGGTGTTCGTCGAGGAAGTCGGTATTGACGGGGGCACTGGTAGTATCAGAGGGGAAGGCCATGACAAGTTTGGTGAGGACAAGAGCTTTCTTTCTCTTGGGTGTTGAAAATTCGAGATTGTACTCCTGAAGGATAACGATCCATCGGGAAAATTTGCCATTAATTTGCCAACGACTGAGCAAGTATTGCATAGGGTTGGAATCTACTATAACTTTGTTTTTGCGAAGCAGAATGTAATGGCGCAGTTTCTGTACTGCGAGGATGACTACAAGGGCTAGTTTCTCTTCATGATTATACTTTAGGGGTGGCCCTGAGAGTTTTTTACTAATGTAGTAAATGAAATTCTCACAATCGCCGTTGTCGATTTGAATGAGAACTCCTGCTACTGAGACAGTTGATGCTGATATGTAGAGGATATAGTCGTGCTTATAGTCGGGGGAACTAATTAAAGGTGCGTTAGAGAGCATCGTTTTAAGATTGTTGAACGCTTTTTGGGCATGTTCATCCCAGTGGAATGGGATGTCGCGGCATAGTAAGCAAAGGAAACCATGTGCTCGAGTGGCATAGTCTGGGACAAATCGTCGTAGAAAGTTAGCTTTTCCTTGTAGGCTTTGGATTTGGTGTAAATTTCGAGGGGGTGGAATTTCTGTGATGGCTTTGACTTTGAGGGGGTCCATGGTGATACCTCTTTGGGAAACGATGAATCCGAGGAGGCACCCTGAAGTGACGCAGAACACGCACTTGAGGGGGTTCAAGCGGATGTTGTACTGATGACACTGTTGGAAGATGATCCGTAAATCATCAAGATGTTGGGTGCATTTTTTGGATCGAGTTGTGAGGTCATCCAAGTATGCGAGGATCATATGAGCTGGATCATGAAAAATGTATGTCATAGCCCGTTGGAAAGTTGCGCCAGCGTTATTTAGGCCAAAAGGCATGACACGATATGTAAAAGTGCCCCAAGGGGTAGTGAATGCAGTTTTGTATTGATCAGTTGGGTGGATTTGGATTTGATTATAGCCATAGAAATCGTCCATGAAGGATAAAGCCTTGTGGCCTACGCAGTCATCAATAATCTAATCGATGAAAGATGTTGGGAAGTTGTCTTTGGGACAGGCATGGTTGAGATCATGAAAGTATGTGCATACACGGATAGTGCCCTGTTTTTTGTTAATGGGTACAGGGTTGGAAACCCATGAGGTATAAGCGATGGGTTAGATGAACCCCACCGCTCGTAATTTGTCAATCTCGACTTTGATAGCCATGGATTTGGATGGGTGTAGCGGTCGTTGTTTTTGACAAACCAGTGTAATATCAGGCCAAGTGTCGATGTGATGTTCGATAATAGAGGGATCAAGGCCAGGCATTTCTGTGTATCACCAGGCGAAAATATCTCGGTATTCTTGGAAGAGGGCTTTATAAGCAGTGATTTCTTGAGGAGTGCATGCGGTGCCAATGGTGATTTTCTCGACGACTCCATTTTTTATGGAAATATTGATTTTGATGGTCGAGGAAATGTTGGCCATGTTGCCTTCTTCAAAAGCATCAAGGGCAGGGATGGGGTTGTTGAACCAGTCGATATGACCTGATGGGAGGAAATCTTTGGTTTCAACTATGTATATGGGGTGTTGGTTGGGAGGCGTGGAGGCTTCCTATGGAAATAAGAGTGCTATGTGGTGTAGCGCATCCCATGGGTAGTCGGGGGTGGTTAATTCCTCAAGTATGTCCTCGTCACAATAGAATTGGTGGGAATACAAGGGATCTAAAAGGGTGGTATCGGTGACTGTCACCATATGGTTGTCCTCTGGTGATGAAGAAGAAAGGGGAATGATGCAATGAGATTGTGATGGTTTGATCATCATAACCAAATATCAAGCTACTGGGGAGTACTAATGGTAGTTGGATGTACAATTTTCGTGGGGAAATGAACGGGAGAATTGGGAGGATTTGGGGGTAAATCCTCGTGTAAGTCATCCAAAAACCATGGAGGAAGTGGGAGTGCTTCTGGTTCAAGAGAAATGACATGACAAATATCTCGTGATGAGGTAAGGTCAATTATCGATTCGGTAGGGGGTACAGTAGTTTAAATCAGGGACATATGGTGTTGCATGTATTCAATGATCATAGGACATTAGTATGTAAAATGATCTAGGTATTCGCATAGAGAGCAAGGGCATCTCATACGTTCATTGACTGAAGTCGTGACATAATGGATATCAGTGATGTTTGGTGGGGATGATGTCACTGGATTGGGTTCATGTTGTAAGCTTTAGCGTACTGTGGCTAATGTCTGTCGAAAGTGAGGTAACGCTGGGCAATGGTGTATATAATGGCCATATTCTGAACATATGGCGCAAGCAAATTTGGTTCGCAGCCCTTCTTTACTTTCGGTAGGGGAGGTAGCGGAAGTACTTGCTAAAGTGACAAACAGTGATGGTGTTGGATTGAGTTGAATTAGGTTACATAATTTGGGTAGAGATGGGCATTTGTTGGTTGGG
Source organism: Picea mariana (assembly GCA_032191745.1). Lineage (NCBI taxonomy): Eukaryota > Viridiplantae > Streptophyta > Pinopsida > Pinales > Pinaceae > Picea > Picea mariana. The sequence goes on from JASDQU010104033.1 coordinate 702,136, forward strand.
TGTCCATCTTTCTCACATAGCGCACAAGGAGGTTGGATGCATGGGCGAAGTGGAGCTATGGGCTCCTTCTTCTTTCACCTGCCCCCAGCTATGGTAGGGAGGTTAGTGAGTGGGGGTGTAGAGGGTATGGTGGGAGTGAGTATGGGAATCGTCATTGGGATTCCTTCCATTTGGGGGGGAAGGGATGGTTGAGAAACCAATCTCTAGTGGATGTAAATACCAAACTAGAATTGCCAACACCATATTAGGGAGAGTAAGCGTTGCGTCTACTTGGAAATATTGTACGCCTGGTGGAGGATAAAAGGGATTTGAGTAATGGCTTGGGGAACTATTTCCCAAACTAGGATATGGCCTTGGGGTGAGGTGAAATTGTGGACTAGTGGAGTCGACGAGTTCATAGGAGGCTCGTGAGGGAGAGTCTCTACGACTAGTGGGACGTCAGATATGGTAGAAGCCTCTATGTCAGTTCCTTTGGATGATACGACACACACTTGATTGGAAGGATGAAGGAGCGGTGGTGCCCCATGGTAAGTTCCTAACAATGATGGGTCTTTGAAAATTCCGAGACCCATTGCGATGAGTGGGTATGCCTCAGAATTACTATGGATGAGGGGGAGAATGTCATCGATGTTGGCAGAAGGGTTGGGCTCATAATGTGAAACTTGGTCAATTGTAATGATTTTCCCATTATGGGGGAACATCATAGTTTGAAAGATGGAAGAGGAAACTGCCTTCATAGCGTACATGTAGCTATGACCGAACAAGATATTGTAATCGCGTGGGGCATCGATAACTTCAATGTCAATGAGAATGGTCTTGCCCCCTAGTTCTACAGGGACATTCTGGAAGATCCCTTTGGGAGAAGATGGTCGTCTGTCATAAGATATTAAATTAATAGCAGATGGTATGAATTTGGGGGAACCAAGTTTCTTCCATACAAATTTGAACATGATGCATGTGGATGCGCCTTCATCGATGATGCACCAATGAATTGTGATGTTTCAAATTTTTACTGGGATCTGGAAAGCGATGAGAGTAGGGAGATGAGGCTCTCCACTGTCGAGATCGAATGTGATGAGTTGAGTATCCGCGGGGTCGACTGCCCCTAATGCAGAAATTAATGATTTTCGCTGAGTGGGACATGTTTGAAGGACTTCTAAGACTAACATGGTAGCCGGGGATTGTGCTAACTCATTGAAAAAACTGTAATTATGAGCTTCCCTAGCCTGTGTGTTGTGGACATTCCTGCACAATGGGGTGCAAGGGATGCAAAGAGGTGTTTCTGCGTTAGGGCGGGGAATCACCAATGGGGGTCTCATTGGTGCTGGGATTGTTTTTGGGGGAATGGGAGGAGACTCAACGAGTGCACGGTATTGACAACTACGTGTTTGCAGAAGGATTTCTTCCTCACTGGTGAGGAGGATAGTATGATCTACGAGATTGTTGGGATTGAGATATTGTCCCAACTATGGTGGGGTAGGCTGCATATCATGTTGGGTGTTCATCACACCCTGGTGTGGAATGGGGTTTTGTAGCACGGCTGAGGGTGGTTGTTGCACGTATTATTGTGGGGATTGCTGAGGGGCAGGCGGTGTTGGAGGATGTGGTCCATTTCCTGAGTCTTTCATCCGTTTAAAATCATCGATTTGGGGGAAATTATGAGTATAATGACTGAAATCACCGCAAAGGGCACAAGGGAAGTTGGTTTGAAGATTATTTTTATTTCTCCCTTGATGTTTGTTGTTGTTGCCCCCTTGGGGGTTCTGATTCCCTTGGTTCTGGTTGCCCCCAGTAGGTTATTTATGTTGGGGGTGATTCCCACCTTGACCTAGGCTGCTATTGTTCCTATTTTTTCCTTTCTTTTAGGCATTATTCGACGGATGGGTTGGATTTGCTATATTCATCTATTTGAAATTTTGATATTGTTGAAGGAGAGAGGGTTGAACAAAATTCACCCCAGCATGAGGGTGTCCTTGTGGGGGTTCCATGGGCGGTGGAGGACCAGAAAATGGAAAGTACGAATTCTATGGGAGTTGTGATCTGTAAGGTACGTAGAAAGGCATGGCGCTTTTGCTAGTACTTAGAGTATAAGCTGAGGTAGAGGGAGTACCATAACTTGTCTGGATAGGTTGGTGTATTGGGGGTGTCGGTGGTGGCCCACTGATGGGTGGAGGACGAGAAATAGGGTATGGTTGTTGATAAGAGGGTGGAGGGTAATAAGAGGTTCCCCCATATGCTGGTGGATATTGAGGTGTTCCATACATCGGTGGTTGTTGGGGCTGTGGACTGTGGTGCATGGTATTACCAATCAATCTGTCTGCTGAGTGAGACATCTTGGGTTTTTCTTGGAAGAATGGCATGGGTTTTGGGAGATTAGGAAGTACTGTGTACAAGTACCCTGAATGAGAATAGATGAGGTTGTATTGTTGAGCCTTATTGATGGCTTATTCTTCTGATTGAGGGAAGGTGGAAGCCACATCTTTACTGAGGAGAGAGACAAGTGATCTGAGAAACTAGTCAAGACACTATTGTTTGGTGGTTTCTGCTTTGCACAAACTATGTCATTGGTAATTGGGAGAAGGTCAAAAATGCTTTGGCCAAGGACTCGAAAGTCGCATGAGACCCCAATTTTTCATCTACATACCATTTGGCTGATGGGCCAGTGAGTGTGCGTTGAAATAGTTGTAGTCAGATGGAATCATCCATAATGTTGTTGGAAGAGCACCATAAGTGGAAAGACATGACATGGTTGGCAAGTTCATCCATTGCCTTTCCTTCAAACTTGGGGATATCTGAAGGTAGTTTGGTAGGCATTGCAGGCCATGTGGGGTCATGCAATATAGGATCATTCGTGAGTTTGTTGAGATCTGGTATGTTAAGAGAGGCCAAGTATGGAATCTTTAGTGGTGTAAGAGGATTAGTTCCAGCCATGGTGTGAGTGGTTTGTGAACCTGACCCTTGAGGGGGACTAGGTGGGTTGGTACTTTCCCCTTGAGAGGAAGTTGGCCCCCCGTTTCCATGTAACAGAGAGCAAGTGGACTGTGGACCTTGGGAATTAGACCCAAGTAAAGTGGAACCAATAAAAGTTAATCCTAAGATAGTGGCACTTACTGGAGTGTGTGAAGGTGTGGTTGATGAGTTGGAAAGGCTAGGAACTCCCCCTAAAATAGGGGGGAGATTTAGTAAGCATATGGAACAACGGGGGTTCAGTGGGTTCCCTATGATGTCCAACTAGCTGAGTGGATGTGTGCAAATGGTGGTGAGAGAAATAAATAAACAAGAGCATTTGCTGCAAATTTTGAACTTTACATAATATATATATCTAGATCAAAATGTAATCAAAAGTGCATCATACATAAAGTGTTTCGATAAAGAATCATATATGTGGATAAGTGGGTTTTTTCTGCGTGGGGGATCAAAGAAAACAAATGCTCGTGTCCTAAAAGACGTAACTTCCTTCCTCTCAAATAGAACTGGACCTTCCAATAGTACTCAATAGTGGGGTCTAAAGTCACCAGAAGAGAAACTAGTGAAGGATGAAGTAATCAGTTATAATGAGGGGTAAAGGGGGCATATCCTGAAAGAGCTGGCGATATTTCCCAATAGCCACACAAAATCCGATCAAGGTGCAATTGCAGCCCACAATTTCCACCAGGATAGATTTCCTAAAATTTGGTCACTAGGTACCTTGGTCAAAGTGAGACATTTAGATTTTCGGCCTAAGAAATGGGTCACGGGCTGGATCCCGTCCAAGAGGTGGGTGCCTCAAGGGGGGATGCACAGAACAACCGGACCTCAGCCTTCAACCCTTCACAGGTATCTCCCTGCCTTATGGTGTTAGGAACACTTGACTTGGAGGATTTAAATTTCCCTATTTGACAACTTCTATTGTTTTGACAATGTGAGAACTAGATAACGAGGAGTTATTTGGATGTCTATCCCCGAAATCCTACCTAGACTAAAAATTTGTTTTGGCACCTCCTGTGGAGGAAAACTTAGTGAGTTTTTAAAAAAAAAATTAGATGTGGTTGTTTGAGAGATTGGGGGTGTGAACCAATCTCATTGGAATTAAATGGGAGTGGATAGTTTCATCAAGAAAAGGGTGGGATGTTTCGGAATCCCTTTGGAGGAAACTTACATTGACCTCCACGTTTCGAGAGGAAAACTATGTGAGTGATAAGTGACTCTTGTGTGTGAATGAGTAAAAAGTGTGCCAATGTTTTAATGAATTAGGTGTCGCCTTGCTACATGTGGACTTCGCTTGGTCCTTACAAGTGTTGATTACCTAATTAACTGAATGCCTTTGGTACAACCTTGCGTAATTCAAAAGTCCCTAGGAAGATAGCATGTGGACATGTGGGTCCTTTACTATTCCTTTAACTCCATATTGTGATTTAATCTAAGAAATCTTTGAAACTATCCTAGATTGTGATCATGTGGGCATGTATGGGCCCGTTACAAAACCTTTAAACTTCCCTAGTGATTTTAATCAAAGAAAACAAATTTCAACACTATCCTATCTTTGTAGCATGTGGGCATGTATGGGCCTGTTACAATCTTAGGATGTGTTTGAAAAATAAACTAAGAGGAGTCCCAAGGGGACTGTTGTCCTCTCCTAAAGGTTTTAATCTTTTTAAGGGAGATGAAATTGTCTTACAACCTCTTTCTGATTCTCAAGGTTGCTTTGAAGCGTGAGAGAAGAGCATGCTAAACAATTGTTATCCAACTTCTGGTCCCAATGCAATCTTTATGTGATTACAAATGATTCCAACTTATATATTTAGTCAAAGCAAGCCATCCATGTGGAAAAATGAAAGCAAAAGAGGAAATAATGATTTTAAACCTCCTAAGTGCCTATGTGTTTTGACTAATCCCTTTATATGAAGAGGGAACTAAGTGTGGTGTAGGTTACAATATGCATGAAATCACTTTTAAGAAGGCTAGGGGCCTTCCCCAAATCACAAAAAAGCTTACAATGTGTATTTTTCTACACAGGTGTGTGGGTCTCAGAGTAGACAAAGGCGCATTGAGCACCTATGCACATATCGAAATAGTCTTTTGGGCACAGATGCGTAGAACAACACTGTAAATTTGGCGCACATGTGCATGATGCATGACTGTGGGCCAATCAACCCGCGCATAATTGACACACGGTCGTGAAGAAAATTCCAGATGGATTTCTCTTAATTTAGCTTTGAATTGGATGTTTTGCAGGTCGGCTTGGGTTGGTTTAGGTACCTGTAGGTTAATTAAACCAAAAGAAGAGCTAGAAAAACCCAAATTGGGTAGGAAATTGATACCTTTCCCCAGTGGAGTCGTCAATCTGTTGCACCTCTTTTGTCACCTAAATGAGCAAAACAAACATGATTACAAGATTACTTGGGTTAGATAAGCAAGATAGTTGTAAAGGAAAGGGTTAGAGAAAGAAACATAAAAGACTAAGCTAAGAATTAAACTAAGATATGAAAGAACAACTAAACTATTGAGAATAAGGACATAAGAACAAAAACCCAATAAGACTCATGTCACCAATGGCAAGGATTATATTAGTGAAAGAAAACACCATGAAGAAAGAGGACTTTGGGTCCCTTCTTCCTCCAAGGGAGGGCTATTGGACCCCCACAACTAAGATCTTCTTACAACTTTGAAACTTGAAAGAAATGGTGAAAGAATCCCAAGCTAATCCACTCAAGAGGTGAGATGGATTGCCCAAATGTAATGGTGCTAGTATGCTCTTGATGAGAAAAGAGGATTCCCCAGGAGAATAGCAGTAGCATAAGCTTGCAAATGAATTCTTTGAAAATGAAGTGCACCCATGGCCTTGTTTTATAGCACCACTTTGAGGTATTGTACAACCAGCATACAGTGTGAAAAGAGGTTATTTAGGGCATTTTTAGGTCTTTGACTAGCCACCCAGTTAGATCCAGTCGAGATTTGGGTGTCAAATCAACTTGGAAGCTGAACCAGAAGTGGGTGGGAGGCTGACCAATCTCATAAATGTGTCATTCTCAGATGTGTGTGGCTTTTAGTGACCACAGTCGCGCATCATGTGCATGTGCACTTTTCCTGCGTTTCTGGGTAGTGCATGTGCGCAAGCACCCTTTGTATAGTTTTATCATTGGTTGTATAGTTTTGGACCTTTTGGAAATTCTTTTGTGGTAATTTTGGTCCATGGGTGACCTCATAACTGTTTGACAATGATGGATTCATGTAACCGTTTGTGGATGAAATTTTAGTGATAACAGATGCCCCCTGATGGATGAGGTTAGGAGCATACGTATAGCCTAAATTCATCAATGTTTCTTCTACTGAGAGTGTCGTTGTAAGAAAGAGGGATAGTGAGACTATCAAGAGTGACCCATTGGAGGGAGAAGGGAACCTGTAGACCCAACCTTCCATAAGGTGTGTAAAAATAAATTGTGTACAAACAAGGCGAGCATGCCCCATGCTCGTGTCATGTAACTCAAAAAGAATGGCGTTGAACAGTAACTAAAACTATGTGTTGATGTAGATCACTGCAGCGCCCTTAGGGGCGGTTTTGATAAAGGCAGAGGATGAGTCTGATGAGGAACATACTCTGAATAGGCAAGGATACTTGTAAGAAGTATCATGTATTCTATGGGCATTGATCGCCTAGCCAAGTTCAAAGGTCTTCGACAAATATAGGAAACAACTGCAATAGTCGCAAAGTAAGACCCACCATAACATGAGAAAGTTTTGAAGTCAAATATTATGGGGGTCAACGACAGCAGGGAGCAATTATGGTTCTCCCTGTGCCATCCGATATCTCTCATTGGAAGTGTAATGAGATTCAAGATACTGTCGCCCTTCCGGAAACTGTGTTGACGTCGACAAAAGGGCGACGTGACTCCAAGAAGCAAAAGGCTTCAGGGAATCTACTAGGTGAGGTTAGGAACTGAGGAGGTACATGAATAAAGGTAATATGTGTGGAGACTCAAGAATTCCCTTGGTTGGGGGTATATGCCAAGTATAAGTGGCCGCAACCATTCAACTAGGTCGAGTGTCAGGGGGACAACAAGACGTGGGATAAGTTGTGCCAGAGGTGGGAAAAAGTGGAAAAACTCAGAGAGCATAGGTAAGGGGTCTGTGGGATACTTGGAGTATATGGATGATGTC